>AYEL01012253.1:0-63158 GCA_000484575.1 Olivierus martensii | reverse complement strand
AAATTTTTCCAGAGTTAAAAAAATTTTAATATCAGAATTTTATTTTTGATTGTGGGAGAAGAATTCCGAGCTTTCATTAAATTCATGACTGTGCGTGATGCGTGACAGTGCAGGTGATAGAACAGTCTAAGATAAATATTTTTATATATATAAAAGAAGAGACTGGGGTATATATTTTGATGGAACCTATGATCGGAGATGTCTCTTTAAGATTCCCACGAGATCCTGACATTCCGGTTCACTCTAACCCGTTCACGTCACCTGAATCTGAAATAGGCATCCCTGATTCTAGATTCTCTATCTGAAATTAGTTGTGGTAAGCACTTTTACCATCTGTATCATTAAGATCCAATAATTCAGGGACATTCCATATATGGGAGTTATCGTTCTAGTAGAGAAGAAAAAAACCTAACTCATATACGCTTTTATTCCATTTAGGAATGAAAAGGGACATAGTTGTGGTAAGCACTTTTACCATCTGTATCATTAAGATCCAATAATTCAGGGACATTCTATATATGGGAGTTATCGTTCTAGTAGAGGAGAAGAAACCTATCTCATATACACTTTTATTCCATTTAGGAATGAAAAGGGATAAAATTTTCTCAGAAACTAACTTGTTCGATATTTAATATTTTAATCCATTAATCTGTATTAAAAATTTAGTTAAATTCAATATTCTCCACTTTTAAAGCGAAAAATTTATTTATTCATGGATCTTAATTAAATTTCGTTATAAAATTTCGTTATTAAATACGGTTGTTTGTTCTGTTAATTAAATTTATTAATAAATATTGAATTTCAATAATATAAACGGAAACTTTTATTATTCAAAGAAAGATAATATTATTTAATGAATTTTCAAATTATTATTATTGATTTTTTCTTTGAATTAACCTTTCAAAATAGAAAATGTACAAAAGATGTTGAATTCAATAGTTAACACAGACGTAGACATCCTTTCTGCGGTGTAGGGCCGAATCTATGTTAAATATTGCTATTTCGCGTGCCGATTTCATTCTACCAATCTTTTCATACTATCAAAATAACTCTGCTAACGATTAAAAATTATACATACTATAATAAACTTTTGAAGCCATTATAATCGGTTCTTATAATATTGTTCATTCAATATTTAAAGCGACATCATAATATCATTAAATATGAATCGTCGTTGATCCCTAGCCTTTCTGTTAATCTATTTTGGATATATGTATATTAATGAATTTCAGTTGAAGCCATTATAATCGGTTCTTATAATATTGTTCATTCAATATTTAAAGCGACATCATATCATCAAATATGAATCGTCGTTGATCCCTAGCCTTTCTGTTAATCTATTTTGGATATATGTATATTAATGAATTTCAGTAATATATATTTTGATCGTTACCTGTTTTATTTATGATTTTGAAAAAACTAATGTAATGTAGAAAAATACACTAAAAACTAAATTGTTTATTAGCATCAGGAATGGTTCCTTTTAAGGCGAAAAATTTATTTATTCATGGATCTTAATTAAATTTCGTTATAAAATTTCATTATTAAATACGGTTGTTTGTTCTGTTGATTAAATTTATTAATAAATATTGAATTTAATAACAGAAACGAAAACTTTTATTATTCAAAGAAAGAATATTTTATTTGCAAATGCAAATAAAATATTCTTATAATATTATTTAATAAATTTTCAAATTATTATTATTGATTTTTTCTTTGAATTAACCTTTCAAAATAGAAAATGTACAAAAGATGTTGAATTCAATAGTTAACACAGGCGTAGACATCCTTTCTGTGGTGTAGGGCCGAATCTATGTTACAAATTGCTATTTCGCGTGCCGATTTCATTCTACCAATCTTTTCATACTATCAAAATAACTCTGCTAACGATTAAAAATTATACGTTCTATAATAAACTTTTGATGCCATTATAATCGGTTCTTATAATATTGTTCATTCAATATTTTAAGCGACATCAAAATATCATTAAATATGAATCATCTTTGATCCTTAGCCTTTCTGTTAATCTATTTTGGATATATGTATACTAATGAATTTTAGTAATATATATTTTGATCGTTACCTGTTTTATTTATGATTTTCAAAAAACTAATGTAATGTAGAAAAATACATTAAAAACAAAATTGTTTATTAGCATCAGGAATGGTTCTATTCATATAGTATTTATAACTACTGAATCATTGAAATAATCAGTTAAACCATACGTCGGCCACCTATGGCACACGTGCCACGCCTGGCACGCAGAACGATTTTTTTATGGCACCCAAATTGAACTGAAATGTATTAAAAAATTTTATTTCTGGCGATATTTGCACTAACATCTACAAGTTCTTTCCGAATGTAAAGAAACCATGGAATTAGATTTACCGTTAACCAAAACGAAATTCGAAAGTATGTTGAACAGCTCAAACAAAACCAAGTGACGAAATTTAAACTCACGTGCACATATTTTCTTACTTTATCAAACCTAACTTAATTAATCTAAATTCGACTCCGTTTGGTTTATCTCTTTTCGAGTGGGTGTGAATTGATGGTTTAGAAATGGAACTAAAAGAACAAAAATAATCAGAATTGCGGAGAACGAAATTTGCGGAATAGCGGAAAACTCAAGAAGAAAAGTGTTTGGAGAAGTAAGCTGTCATTATCGATTATTGGATGTCTTTATCCGAAAGATTTAATTGTTTGAAGAAAATCCCGAGTAATCTATTTTCGGGTTCAGCTTACCTATGCCAACAAATTTTCTCACATATGAATATTTTCAGTAAGCAAAGTTGTATAACACACAGAAAGTTAAAATGAAAAATTACATATTGGATATTGAGCAATTGAGTAAAGAGGTATAGAGACAAATTTCGCATTAATTTATTAATGGGTTTTATTATAAAGACTTTATCTGAAAGTTTTAATTGTTTGAAGAAAATTTCGAGTAATCTATTTTCGGCGTTCAGCTTACCTATGCCAACAAATTTTCTCACATATGAAAAATATTTTCAGTAAACAAAGTTGTATAACACCCAAAAAGTTAAAAATGAAAAATTACGTATTGGATATTCAGCAATTGAGTAGAGGTATACAGACAAATTTCGCATTAATTTATTAATGGGTCTTATTATAAAAAATGAATAATCCTATTAAAATTCTTGTTAAATATTTCTTATTCAAACTATGTATTTTGTATTGAAAAATTCATAATTTATAGTTTATAATACGATTTGTAATAAACATGTTAAAAATTAAAATTTGACAAAATATGTTTTTCATATATGATTTATGTCTCTTAAAATATTGAATGAAGAATATTCTAAGAACCGATTATAATGGGCTTCAAAAATATACTATACAAAAGTATAATAAAGTATATACCGTAAACTGGAGTGACTTAGGCCCATTAAGGTGGCTTTGGCCCAATTTTGGAAACGTGTTTCCGTTTTAAATTTATCACCAATTTTTAAAGATGTCATAAAAAACATTTGTTTATTTATATTTTTATTGTTTTTTGTTACATCTTTAAAAATTGGTGATAAATTTAAAACAGAAACACGTTTCCAAAATTGGGCCAAAGCCACCCTAATGGGCTTAAGTTACCCCAGTTTACGGTATTCAAAAGTATTATTTTTAATGGCGAGCAGACTTATTTTGATGTTATAAAAAGATTGGTAGAATCAAATTGGCACGCGAAATAACTATTTCCAACGGTGAACTGATTTGTATTAAAAAATTTTATTTTTGCGCGATATTTGCACTAACATCTATAAGTTCTTTCCAAATGTAAAGAAATCATGGAAATAGATTTACCGTTAACCAAAACGAAATTCGAAAGTATGTTGAACAGCTCAAAGAAAAATTTGCAAAACGAAGTGACGAAATTTAAACTCACGTGCACATATTTTCTTACTTTATCAAACCTAACTTAATTAATCTAAATTCGACTCCGTTTGGTTTATCTCTTTTCGAGTGGGTGTGAATTGATGGTTTAGAAATGGAACTAAAAGAACAAAAATAATCAGAATTGTGGAGAACGAAATTTGCAGAATTGCGGAAAACTCTAAAAGAAGTGTGTATTGCGGAAAACTCTAAAAGAAAAGTGTCTGGAGAAGTCAGCTGTCATTATCGATTCTTGGATGTCTTTATCTGAATGTTTTAATTGTTTGAAGAAAATTTCGAGTAATCTATTTTCGGCGTTCAGCTTACCTATGCCAACAAATTTTCTCACATATGAAAAATATTTTCAGTAAACAAAGTTGTATAACACCCAAAAAGTTAAAAATGAAAAATTACGTATTGGATATTGAGCAATTGAGTAGAGGTATAGAGACAAATTTCGCATTAATTTATTAATGGGCTATAAAAAGAAATGATGATGATAAAAACATCGCCAACACGCCATCAAGGCGTTCAGTAAGCAAAATGGATGCCTTTCTTCTGGCTTCCTCTGTTGAAAATGGATAAGCCAAAATGGACGCCTTTCTTCTGGCTTCCCCTGTCGAAAATGGAGCCAACAGACATGCACAGACTTTTTGGCGGGAGCTATTCTTGTGATAGACAAACAGTATTCATATAATATTTAGAACTACTGAATCATTGAAATAATCACTTAAACCATAGGTCGGCCACCTATGGCACACGTGCCACGCCTGGCACACAGAACAATTTTTTATGGCACTCAAATTGAACTGATTTGTATTAAAAAATTTTATTTTTGCGCGATATTTGCACTAACATCTATAACATCTACAGGTTCTTTCCAAATGTAAAGAAACCATGGAAATAGATTTACCGTTAACCAAAACGATATTCGAAAGTATGTTGAACAGCTCAAAGAAAAATTTGCAAAACGAAGTGACGAAATTTAAACTCACGTGCACATATTTTCTTACTTTATCAAACCTAACTTAATTAATCTAAATTCAACTCCATTTGGTTTATCTCTTTTCGAGTGGGTGTGAATTGATGGTTTAGAAATGGAACTAAAAGAACAAAAATAATCAGAATTGTGGAGAACGAAATTTGCAGAATTGCGGAAAACTCTAAAAGAAGTGTGTCTGGAGAAGTCAGCTGTCATTATCGATTCTTGGATGTCTTTATCTGAAAGTTTTAATTGTTTGAAGAAAATTTCGAGTAATCTATTTTCGGCGTTCAGCTTAACTACGCCAACAAATTTTCTCACATATGAAAAATATTTTCAGTAAACAAAGTTGTATAACACCCAAAAAGTTAAAAATGAAAAATTACGTATTGGATATTGAGCAATTGAGTAGAGGTATACAGACAAATTTCGCATTAATTTATTAATGGGTCTTATTATAAGAAAGATCTCGGTTACTTTAACAGTTCTGTCTGACTGGATAAATATTTTACATAATTTCCAAAGGTCTTGTCTGGAAAGGTTGTCCTGTATATATTGTAGACAAACAAAACATATATAACATGTCACTACTTGATATCTGGCAAACACTGATGCGTATAAAAAATTAATAGGCCAAATCTACCTGGAAATTAATTAAATTAAACGTTAAATATTTCAAAATCAGTTTATGTTACAATAAATAATAAATTTTAGGCGACTAAATATATAGTAAATGAGAGTTTTAAACGTTATCAGCATATAAACATTTCATTTCTCTGTCGGTTTTAATTATTCGACGAATTGCGAACAAACAATTAAATTTTGAAAGTTTACATCACTCCAGGGACATATATATTTAGATGACTTATTTATGTTTTATTATTAAATTTATACAAAGTTCGATATAATTTAATCTAGTTTGAAATGAAATTCAATACTATGTTCTTACAAGTTATAAGGAGAATATTCAAAACTAAAATTGTCTTTCAATGTTTTGTAAAAACTGAAAGTGCTGGAAGAATACAGCAAACATCGCATAACAGCACTTAATCATGTCAATTACGTCATTGAAATTTTCGCATCTCTGAAATCTACCCGTCCCCTGTTTCCTCCACAACGAGAACAGTCCATTTACTTCTCCGAAACTGTGCCTGGAATTTCCAGACTTTGTAATTCATACTACTTCCTCTTATGCTACCCCCATGAACGATGTTTGGATCTTTCTGCAACCGACTGTACAAAGGAATTTAAACGAGAGGGAGGGACAGTTTGTTAACATAAATAAATCGAACTATTGCGATATATCGCGCCCGCAACGAGAAGAGTCCATTTACTTCTCCGTAACTGTGCCTGGAATTTCCAGACTGTAATTCATACTACTTCCTCTTATGCTACCCCGATGAACGATGTTCGGATCTTTCTGCAACCAACTGTACAATGGAATTTAAACGAGAGGGAGGGACAGTTTGTTAACATAAATAAATCGAACTACGGCGATATATTGCGTTATATTTCGATCGTCGGATCGACTCTCACCCTCATAACGATAAATCTCGAGAGGATTGAGCAGGTGTTCGATAGATAGATGACCTCTAGCCCGGAGGTTAGTTTAATTAGATTATGCCGCCATATCCTCATGGGATATACTATCTGGCGACGGCCACTTGTAGAGCCTATCACAGGCTGGCCAACACCCGTGATAGGGTCAACCAAATGGTTGAAGAATGGGGTTCAATGGGCTGGGCTCGGACCCCTCCTGAAAAACAATGGAGGTGTGTGACCCGGATTTTGACTCCGAATCCTCCAGGGTGGTAAGCCAAAGCTTTACCACGCGGCCATCCGGCCTCTAGCCCAGAGAAATTTGAAGAAAATAAACATTTGGTTCTCTGCCCAGGAGAAGGGTCAGAAAAAGTCCCGAATATTTAAGAGCCCGTGCCCGTGATTTGTATTAAAAACTCTCTCTCTATCTAATAAAAGAATGTTTGTTTTTCAGATGTTGTCTGTGTTCGTCTATGCCTAACGTCTCGTTACCCGTACTTACACACACCATAAGCCGCTGAAAGTTTATCCGCCTGTTAAGCAGCTTAATATCGTATCTTGCGCACTCAGCAGGCCTCACATTTGTGTCAGAAGTGGGATAGAAGTAATTAATAGAGGCCTCTCTCTCTATCTAATAAAAGAATGTTTGTTTTTCAGATGTTGTCTGTGTTCGTCTATGTCTAACGTCTCGTTAACCGTACTTACACACACCATAAGCCACTGAAAGTTTATCCGCCTGTTGAGCAGCTTAATATGGTATCTTGCGCACACAGCGGGCCTCACATTTGTGTCAGAAGTGGGATACAAGTAATTAATAGAGGTCTGAAGCAACGACAAAGTGGTGGAAGCAAATTTAATAGACTTCAAGATGGCCCACGAGACGCAGGACACGACGGTATCACATTCGGAGAGGCCTTCTATGGGATCATTTGCCTTTACCGGCATGATACCCACATTTTCGCGCGAACCGACTCAACACGTATCGGACTTCTTCGACACAATAGATGAAATCATGGCCTTAGCATCCTGGACAGATCGACAGCGTCTAGGCATAGATAAATGCGAGCTAACCGGGATCGCCAGAGAATACACTTGGCGCCATTTTCAAATTAAAGACGTGACCGACTACGAAACTTTTAAGATGCTTATATAGCAGCGATTCTTAAAAGCACTGTACACAATCAAGTTCCAACAATTTCACACTTGCATGCAACAGCGAGGTGCGGATGTTCGAACCTTTGCAGTTCGACTACAGTCTCTCACAGCGGAGACAACAATAAATGTTAATGCCGCCGATGATCAGGAAAGCAAAGACATAGAGATGTGTCAGAGGAAAGAAAGGGATGAGCGTTTGAGAGTACAATTTTTAAACGGCATTAATGAAAAAATTAAGCGTAATGTAATGTCGCACGTTCCGAAGACGTTTGAACAGGCACTGTTAGTTGCCTCCTGTGAGGAGCTGATAGATCAAGTGATCTGTAAACCGAGGCCTTATGTTAAGAAAATAGGTGAGGCTGGCCCAGTCTTGAGCGAGACAGGGCACAGCGGACAATACCACAGACCTACAGGCTGCTATACAGCGAATCAGCGATAGGCTCACCAGGTTAAAACCGTACTCATTGCAGGCGGATTCTCAAACACAACCCAATTTGCGAGCTACAGAGCCGCCAAAACCTCAGGAAAATCCGCGTTTTATCACATACACATCTCAGAGATATAATAAACAGGGATGGAATTGCCCGATGTTCGAACCTTTGCAGTTCGACTACAGTCTCTCACAGCGGAGACAACAATAAATGTTAACGCCGCCGATGATCAGGAAAGGAAAGTCATAGAAATGTGTCAGAGGAAAGAAAGGGATGAGCGTTTGAGAGTACAATTTTTAAACGGCATTAATGAAAAAATTAAGCGTAATGTAATGTCGCACGTTCCGAAGACGTTTGAACAGGCACTGTTAGTTGCCTCCTGTGAGGAGCTGATAGATCAAGTGATCTGTAAACCGAGGCCTTATTTTAAGAAAATAGGTGAGGCTGGCCCAGTCTTGAGCGAGACGGGGTACAGCGGAACGAGTTTCGGACAATACCACAGACCTACAGGCTGCTATACAGTGAATCAGCGATAGGCTCACCAGGTTAGAACCGTACTCATCGCAGGCGGATTCTCAAACACAACCCAATTTGCGAGCTACAGAGCCACCAAAACCCCAGGAAAATCCGCGTTTTACCACATACACATCTCAGAGATATAATAAACAGGGATGGAATCGCCCATCGTGCTCATATACATCGCCCTGATACAATTGGTACTCACAACCTCGGTTCATTGAACCTTCTGTCAGTTGGAGAAAGCTAACTCCGAGGTTCGCTACATCCCCGAGCTTTGGCGCGACACGAGGGGGTATCCGAAACCAGAGCCTACCTCAGCCGCCGCAGCAGTTAAGGGAGACGCGAACACGACCAATTCTACAACGTAAATTCCAGAGTCAAGCGCACAGTCAAAATCGCAATGGATCAATGTCTTGACTAAAGCGAGATGAATTTACCCTTAAGCGATTCACGGGATCAAAAAGGGAGAAAATAAGTTCGTCACGGACAAAAATGTCGGGTAGAGAGAAACAGACTCAAAATAATAAGATTAGGGAGAAAAACACTGTCCGATTTAAAGGAATGTACGAAAGTAAATTACTTAGGGATTCGGATACAAATCTAAAATGTATAGTTAACGGCCGACCGATCTACTTAACAATTGACACGGGAGCCAAGGTCAATCTCCTCTCAAAGATGTTTGTAAATGCTTTAGGCAAATCCTTATTTCGAATTCGCGATTCGAGTTTTTCATTGCAAAGTGTCACTGGACTTTTAATTAAAACATATAGGAAATACAAGTTTTCTTTTCAAATAGGAACATTGCGGTTTAAGCACTCTTGTTATGCCGTCAACCCTACAATAATCGCTCCAACCGATGGTATACTAGGATGTGCTATAATCAGGCAACACTACCTAATGATTTCCTTCTACAATTCTAAAGTAGTATTGGCTAATGGTGTACATATAAATTTTAAATGTAAGGTTTGTAACCCAGCTACGGTAAAGAGCACTGTGTCGCCGAATGCTGGCGCCAATACAGGGAACAATCCTGGTGGTAAGCGATCTAACTCTCCAGCCAGTTGCCGAAGAGTAGCCGCCAAGCAGGAGCGAAAACGGTTTACCTGCTGGAAGATGAAACTATACCTCCCAGATTTGAAATTGTGGTATTGGCAAAGGTTTCAGGCATTCGTCAAAAGAATCAATTAGGGTGATAGAGTCGAAAACTCTTAATACTCCGTTTACCTACTGGAAGATGAAACTATACCTCCCAGATTTGAAATTGTGGTATTGGCAAAAGTTTCAGGCATTCGTCAAAATAATCAATTAGGGTGATAGAGTCAATACTTACTAAATACTACCTCTTAATACGCCAGGTCTAATGACCATAGATGTATTAGCTAAAACAAAAAACGCAGAAAAATACCAGTCAGGATAATAAATACCACCACAAATCCCACAAAATTGCGGAAACAAGAAACGGTGGGAAAGTTCCTACATGCAAGCGAGGAAACAAAAGAATAGGCGGATCGGATTAGGTTAAGAAAGCACGATGTGGCTATAAATATGTCACAAAAAGATTTCGGTAATCTTTTTGACTGGACAAAAATGGGAAAGGACAAAAAGAAACCGTCGCTATCGTTGCTATATAAATATCGACACGTATTTGCGGTAAACAATTACGATTTAGGTTATTGCGACGTGGTTGAACCGAAATAAATATGGGCACAAGCCCACCGATTTATTTGCCAACATATCGAATACCTTAAGCTCACAGAGATAAGATGAACGAAATAGTCGGCGAAATGCTGGAAAACGATATAATAGAACACTCAAAATCGCCGTGGGGCGCACCCGCTCTTCTCGTTAAGAAGAAGGAGGGAACTTTTAGATTCGTAATAGACTATCAGAAATTAAATAATGCTTGTACAAAGGATCCATTTCCCTTCCGTTAGTTTTGGAGAATCTCAGCCTGATTGGAAAGGCGTTGAAATAGTCGGCGAAATGCTGGAAAACGATATAATAGAACACTCAAAATCGCCGTGGGGCACACCCGCTCTTCTCGTTAAGAAGGAGGGAACTTTTAGATTCGTAATAGACTATCAGAAATTAAATAATGCTTGTACAAAGGGTCCATTTCCATTCCGTTAGTTTTGGAGAATCTCAGCCTGATTGGAAAGGCGATTGGTTGGTTTGTTGGGGTTTAATGGCACAAGGGTCCAATGGGCCAAACTGCTCCAGACACAGAGTTAAAAGAAATAATAAACAAATAAATATGCACTTAAGATTATACACAACAAGTAAGGTAACAAACAAAAACTAAACTAAGATTAAAAATAAAACTAACTAAAACATAAGAGAAAATGGTGTAAATGGCCAACAAAAACATTTTCAACAGAAAATCAATAAATAGGCAAAACAAAATATATACGTAATGCTGTAAACAGTCATAACAGATAAAACAATTAACAATAAATATGTCAATAACAATAACATTTAAATATGTCGTAAAATACAAATTTGCATAAAAAGACAAAAAGCCCTAAAGAATTAAAATCTTTGCCAATAAGGGCTGTACGATTAAAAGAAGCCTGATTAAAATACCGTAATCGCTCGGCACAAGTAAGAACATTTAGTTAAAATGTGCTTGATCGTAAGAGCACAGTGACACCAGACACAAGTAGACTGGGCTTCGCCCATTAAAACATGCCTATGCGGGAGTCGGCTATGCCCAATGCGAAATCTGGCAAGGACGACTTCCTGTCTCCTGTTCCTGTGGTAACAAGAGTTCCATAGCTCGACGATTGGTTGATCTTGTGGAGTTTGTTGTTTATCTGTCCGTCCCACATATGCTGCCACATTTCTATCATTTTTTCTTTTATAACTGTTCTTAAGTCAGAAAAAGGAATTTCACAGTTATGGGAGTGGTGAGGGGTGGCTGACTTTGCGGCAATGTCAGCTAGTTCGTTCCCATGAATGCCAACGTGTCCCGGGATCTAACAGAACTTGATCGTGTATCCCCTTCTAGAGAGAAGGAAAAGAAGCTTCTTGATGTGGAAAACTATAGGATGTGGTGAAGGTCTCAACGAGATCAGAGCCTGAAGCGCACTCAGTGAGTCTGAATAAATGAGGCTTCTACGATGGCCTGATGGCCTAAGAACATTTAGTTAAAATGTGCTTGATCGTAAGAGCACAGTGACACCAGTCACAAGTAGACTGGGCTTCTCCCATTAAAAGATGCCTATGCGGGAGTCGGCTATGCCCAATGAGAAGTCTGGCAAGGACGACTTCCTGACATTTTCTACTTTGCAACATTAATTCAAAGAAAAATAATAATAATAATTTGTAAACTAATTAATAATACTGTATTTGCATTTCCAAAAAATGTTTTTTCTTTCAGTAATAAAAATTTTTGTTTATTGTATTGAAATTCAATATTTATTAATAAATTTAATTATGAGGACAAACAACTGTATTCACTAATGAAAATGTAACAATAAAATTTAATTAAGTTCGTTAAATAAATATTTTCGCTTTAAAAATGTAGAATATTGAATTAAAACAAATATTTAAAACAATTCAGAGAATTAAAATATTCAGTAACGATTTCTGAAAATCTTTGTTGTCCCTTTCCATTCCAAAATGGAATAAAAGCGTACATGACTTAGGTTTGTTCTTATCTGCTAGCTCGATAATTCCTGTATACAGATTATACTTGAATAAAATATTCAAAGTGATATAGATGATAGAATATATTCTAAGATAAGTATTTTCAGGTTAAAAACTTGTGATCGGAGATGTCTAAGATTCCACAAGATCTTACAGTTCTGGGTGATCACATCTCCGATCAAGATTCCTATCTCATAATATTTACCTCAGATTCTTATACATCTGTAACATTTTGACCCCTTCAGGGATCCCATGTATATTATCTGATTTTGATAAATATCATTCTTATTAGAAATCAGTACACAATCAAGTCTTTTCCAAATGATCGATGTTGGATCAATATTACTATCACAAAAAATTTTCACCTATTTTTTGGCAATAACTCCTTTAAATATTAAACGATTTCTTACTAAAAAAAGTGAAATTTTCTATTGAAAATTGTTATCGCAGTATTTTCTTGTAGTGGTTTATGAACCGGTCTTCATTATTCCTATATGAGATTTTGAATGCAGATTTAATTTATAGTCTAATTTTGATTCTATTTGATTATTTGAAATTTCTTATTGAATTATTTTCCTAGTTTATTCAGTCAAAGTACTCCATTTCTGCAAGTGTTCACGTATGTACTAAGAAGATATGAAGCCGAACTAAAGCATATTAAACTCAGCAAAAAAATTAAACTATTTGGT
This sequence comes from Olivierus martensii, assembly GCA_000484575.1. NCBI lineage: Eukaryota > Metazoa > Arthropoda > Arachnida > Scorpiones > Buthidae > Olivierus > Olivierus martensii. The sequence continues at coordinate 50,310 of AYEL01012253.1, read as the reverse complement.
TGATATTTTTCTTCATAAACATTATTATTATTTCAGTACTATATAATAAAAGAGTTTTCATTTTCAACTTTTTCAGGTATGTCTCTTCCAATGACTTTAAACAGTTATTTTAAAATCTTTTACAATGGGAAATATTGTCAATTGACTTTTATCATTAAATTATCATAAAACAGTGTATCAAACATAATGAATAATTTATCGAGATATCGATATTTCTAGCTTATCAACTGAATAAAATAAATTTGCAGTGAACACAGAAGCCACTGTGGGGATCTGTTCTGACAGAACTTCGTCATCACAAATGATGGCAGATCCCACATGGCCACCGAATTTAGATTCGTCCGTGAATATCGAGAAAAAGCCTCCATTTGTATGTTGAAAATCTGCCAAGAGTTGTTGATATACACAGTCGGGAATGGAATTTTTTGGATAACAGTGAAGGCGAAAATCCACCGATAGGAGGATCCATCCCAAGGGGCGATAGCTGCATGTTCAGACTGAAAGATGGAAGATGTATCTAAATCAAGCTCACTGAGTAGGTCAGACATTCGCAGACCGAATGTTGGAACACATGAAGGTCGAGCGGCAAAAAACAAAGAAAACATGGGATTGAAAACACATTGCCACGCGGGATTCTTTGGAAGAGACTTCAATTTGGTGTAGTAGTAGAGAGATAGTTGCTTCCTCCTGATGGAAAGTGGAGGCTCAAACGCTTCTACATACAGGCTCTGAACAGGTGACGTGCGGAATGCCCCGGTGCACAAACGAAGTGCCTGATGGTGGATGGGGTCTAACATCCGAAGAGCAGATTCTCTAGCTGAACTGTAAATCACAGATCCGTAGTCCAGCTTTGATCGGATCAACGACCGATATATACGTAGCATTAAACAGCGGTCCGCGCCCCAGGACAAAGAAGATATGACTTTGAGGATGTTCAATACTCTGGTACCTTTCCCTTTAATATGCAACAGATGAGAATGGAAAGTGAGCTTTCGGTCAAAAATCATGCATAAAAATTTGTCTTCATTCACAACCGGAATGGTAACGCCAGCTAGGAAGACCTCCGGATCCGGATGGAGGCCACGTCTTCGGCAAAAGTGGACGCAAGAAGTCTTTTGTGGCGAAAACGAAAACCCATTCTCGGAAGACCATTTAGTGATCTGATTTAAAGCAGTCTGCAACTGTCTCTCAATAAGCCTCATATTGGTGGATTGGCAGGAGATCTGGAAATCGTCAACATACAAGTAGCATTTCACAGATGGAGGTAAGCATGTTGCAATAGCGTTGATTTTTAGAACAAACAATGTGACACTTAATATAGAGCCTTGAGTTACACCTTCTTCCTGTATATGGGGAGTAGATAAAACAGAACCGATGCGGACCTGAAGGAACGTCGATGTAAAAACTTTCTGATGAATATCGATAGGTTCCCACGCAAACCACAATGATGAAGGTCGCGGAGAATGCCGAATCGCCAGGCCCGATCGTAAGCCTTCTTATATCGAAAAACATGGACAACAGATGTTCGTGTCTCACAAAGGCTTCTCGAATGGATGTCTCAAGGCATATCAAATTGTCTGTTGTGCTCCTAAAAGAACGAAATCCGCACTGGTATGGTGAAAGGTGGCCAAATTTTTCTAAATAATATACCCAGTGGTAGTTCACCATAAGTTCCAGTACCTTGCAAAGGCAACTAGTCAAAGCAATTGGTCGATAATGGAAGGGGGTTTGGGATCTTTTCCTGGCTTAGGGAAAGGGATAACAATAGCTCTATTCCAAGGTGATGGGAACACATGCTCTACCCAGATTCGATTATAAAGGAATAAAAGATTGGAGAGTGAATCGGGTGACAGATGTTTCAACATGCTGTGGTGGATGGAGTCCGGACCTATAGCTGTCTTGCCTGAACGGTTCAAAGATGTGAGAAGCTCCACCATTGTGAAATTGTATGTTATAATCTTCAGGTGTAGAGGGCCTGAAGGTCAGGGGAGTACTCTCCACACGTGACTTTAAAGATCGAAAAGAATCAGGATAATTGCTGTTGCTGGAAATAGATGAGAATGTTGAAGCTAGCAGATCAGCAATACCCTGATAGTCACTTACAATTCTACCGTTATGTTCGAGCATGGAAATGGGTTGTGATGTTGATGTCCCGTTGATCTTTCGAATCTTGTCCCATACCACCTTGGAGCTAGTAGAGGATGTGATGGTAGAGACGTACCTCTTCCAAGAATCCCTTTGGCTCTGACGTCGGATCTTTTCGAAAGTTTGCCTTTGCATGTTTAAAGGCAATGAGATTCCTTTGGATACCAGCGGAAAATACCCCAAAACTTCTTTTGTTTCTTATGGGCCTCCTCACAGTCGTGGTTCCACCAAGGTTTAGTGTTTTCAAAAACTTGCTGACGTTTTACGGATGGAAATCTCAGCTGCTTCAATAATACATGCAGTGAGAGTTTTGACATCTACAGTCTCCACCATGGATGAAGAGATCGAAGCAAGGGTGGTAAAAAGCTGCCAGTCTGCCGACTTGATCCTCCATTTTGTCAGATGGGATAGGTGACAGTTCCTCACTGCCAAGAAGGTCGTCACTGACGTACCTGTTCACTTTTATAGGAGGTCAGGAGTGGATATCGAGAGATCGATGGCGGTAAAATTTCGAGAAGGCGCATGAAAATAGGTACGGATTCCGGTGTTCAATAGGGCAAGATTATGATCGGATAGGATTTTATCAACAGTGCTACCATGTTGATTGATATTATCAGAACCCCATAAGTGGTGGTGTCCGTTGAAATCGCCTAAAAGAAGGAATGGTGTTGGCAGCTGATTGATGACAGAAGTAAGATCGGATCCATCTATTCTTTCATCTGGAGGCAGGTAGATGCAGCATAGTGTGAAAGTGTAACCAACAGAAATACGGATAGCTACTGCCTGTAGATTAGTGTTAAGGCAAACTGGCAAATATGGGATGTGATGGACCACTAAAATTGCAACACCACCATATGCATGATCGTGATTACTACAGTTTTTTCAGTGGATGCTATACCTCCTTAATGAGAAAGTATCACCAGGATTAATATGTGTTTCCTGGAGTGCATGGCAGGATGGGCTGAAGGAGGATATTATAGACCTGATGTCAGCAAGATCGTGGTGGAGACCACGACAATTTCATTGAATTATGGAGTGGAACATTAAAGGAGTTAATTGGGAGAAAGAATCGGAGTTCTAACTTTTTTATTCTTTGATAATTTTTCATTTGGTTGTAAGGTAGCATTCCCCACTTCCATCTCTTTGGAGCTGTCAGCAGATACCTCTGTTCGCTCCTGGCTGGTGTGTCTTGCTATTGGCTTTTCTATTACAAGGCATTTCTTCCTTTGTTGCTTGGAGGTATTGTTTTTTGATGTGGATTGTCGGGGAATAGTTGCTACTGAAATAACAGTGGTTGTAGATGATGATGTTTTTTGTGTCTGAGAAAGAGTGCAGATCTTTCTCATCCATTCTGCAAATGATTCAGTAGGTGGACAGGAGATCTCAGTTTGAACACCGATGAAATTGGTGTTTTTAGTCTTCACTGCAGCTGCAAACATCTTTGCCAAATGAAATGGGGCAACGTGCTTGTGAGCCTCGGCATAAGAGATGTTCTGAGTAACTCTGATTGAATGAATGTCTTTCTCGACCTTCCAAGTGGGGCAGGATCGACAGTATGCCAGATGATTTCCATCACAATTGCTGCAACATAGTCCAGTATTACAATTCTCATCACCGTGGTTGCCCTTTCCACATTTAGGACAGGTGGCTTTACCACGGCAAGTTTTTGCTCCATGACCGTATTGCTGACAGTTGAAGCATCTTAGAGGATTAGGAACGTACGCTCTGACTTTACAATGCAAATAACCTGCGTGGATTGAGTCTGGCAGCTGTGGAGTACTAAATGTCAGAATGATATTTCTTGTGGGGATTTGCTTGCCATCACGACGGATGGTAATGCAACTGACAGTAGTAACACCAGCAGAGGCAAATCCCTGCAATAATTCGTCTTCAGTAACTTCCATCAAATCTGGCTCACTAATTACACCTCTTGATGAATTGAGGGTTTTGTGCAGGTAAAAAGACACTGGTTTATCTGCTAAATTTTTCGATTGTAAAAAGACACTAGCCTTATTGTGGTGCACTTCTAATAAAAGATCTCCTGAACGGAGCTTCTTAATGTTCTGTACATCAGTGAAATGCCGTGAACGGCTTTTTCAATAAAAAATGGGGACAGTTCCCCAGCAGCACATCAGACTCAGAATGGGCAATTATAAAGCATGTAGGAGGTTTATCGCCAGATGGTGCTACATTAACGCTCGCTACTTTGACATCGGTGCGGGCTCTCTCAGATAGAGGGCCTGATAACTTTTGTGTTTTTGTTTATAATTTTATTTAAGTTTTCATCCATGAGAGGTTTTGGACTGGAGGGTGAAAAATGTCCATGTTGGCATGGCCCGCCTGTACCCACATAAAGTCCTGAGAGTTTCCCCCATCCGTCAAGAGTCGACTGAGCTCTGGACAGGCACCATTCAAGACTTCTTTCACTCTGCCATTCATCTTCTCGGCACGATAGCTCACACCTAAAGATTGGGGACCCTTTAGTCGCCATTTACGACACGCGGGCTAGACGGCAGGTGTATTCTTACCCCCACCCGCAGGGGATTGGAAAGGCGAAAATACTTCAGTATGATGGATATACGCTTTTTGGATTTTGGAAATTCCCTCTTGCCACTGAAAGTCGCCCACAAGGCGCTTTTACAATTCCGGATGGGCACTTCCACTTCAATCGCATGCCGATGGGCTTTAAGAACGCCCCCGGGAGCTGGCAACGTGCCGCCACGCACATTTTACACGGGTTACGTAACAAAATTTGTCTCAACTATCTCGATGACATCTTGGTCTTTAGTAACGACTTCGAGAGTCATCTAGAGAGACTCGAGATGGTTCTTATGCGATTAGGGGAAGCTGGAATTAAGCTGAAACCTAAAAAGTGCCATTTCTTACAATGGCAGATTAAATTTTTGGGACATGAAGTGTCAGAGGAAGGTATTCGTCCGGATCCGGCAAAAATAGAAAGTGTAGTCAATTTTCCTCGATCGAAAAACGACACTGAATTGCGTTTGTTTTTAGGGTTAACAGGTTATTATAGGCGATACATTAATTCATATGCAAAAATAGCGAAACTGCTCACAACATTGCTGAAAAACGATACACAGTTTAACTGGGATGACGCGTGTGAGCACGCCTTCCAGAATATAAAGGAAATCTTAACAATGGCGCCTTTATTGAGACTGTCAGATTTCTCACAACCATATATATTGGCTATGGAAGCTTCAAGCTATGCCATCGGAGCCGATCTCTCCTAAAAGAACGAACGAGGCGAACTCCCGATTGCTTATGCTAGCCGACAATTGAGACTGCTTGAGGTCAATTATAGCACAACACAAAGGGAGTGTCTCGCTAGAGTGTGGGCCATTACGTTCTTTCGACCCTATCTATATGGTCGATCATTCGAGATCCATACAGAGAGCAGACCGTTACGTTGGCTTATAAACGTCAGAGATCCATGCTCGTGATTAGCGATCTGGAATCTCCAATTACAGGATTACGATTTTAAAATCGTACCCAATTTGAGAAACACACATACTAATGCAGACACACTCAGCCAATCGGCACCATTGAACAGTATCAGCCAATATACAGCATCAAACAAATCCGGGAACAACAAACCCTACACCTGAAATGTAATGATATTATCCAGAAGCTAACACAATCCGACAATCTGGATCGGACTGACGAACACGCCGATTATTTTCTGGACGGTAACGGCATCCTTTACAGATTAAAACAATGTCAAAAGCGACGAGAGGTGTGGCACCAGTTGGTGGTACTTCGACCATTAGTTGGATATATTTTATGCGTTTTTCATGATGCACCTACATCAGGTCATGTTGGCACCAAGAAAATGCGAAGAAAATTAGAAAGACAGTTTAATTGGCCAGATATGTGAAAGGACATATTAAAATACTGCAAAAGCTGTGAGAAATGCGCACAGCACCAATGTCAGGATAACCGACCCCATGCACCGTTGCAAATTTTCCCAGAGGTAACGCAAGTTTTTGAGCGAACCGCTTTAGATATTGTAGTTCCACTTCCAATTACTCATCAGAGAAACAAATACATACTTGTTTTCATCGATCATTTCAGCCGGTATGCAGAATGCATGCCACTACCAGAGATATCGGCAAAGACAGTAGCCAAAGCATTCCTGACTAATGTGGTTCAAGATATTCGACACCAAAATATTTACTCACCGATAGGAGGTAGCAGCTTCACAAGCAAGATTATGAAAGAAACTGTCAAAAGTCTGGGAATAAAACGACTGTTAACGACAGCTTATCATCCAGCTTTTAACGACATTGTAGAACGCCTAAACAAAATGTTGATAGACATGTTGGCTCATTATGTACAGAAAGATCAAATGCAGTGGGATGAAATGTTGCCATATCTGACGTTTGCTTATAATTCCTTGCCACATTCCACAATGAACGACAGTCCGTTCTATCTTTTATATGGTCGTGATCCAGTGTATCCTTTCAATGTCATCACTAGCCCTATCATCGCTGTGTATGACGTCAGAAAAAATTTTGCGACGGAACTAAAACTTCGACTTAAAAGCGCTCACGAATTAGCTTGACAACATTCTCAGGCAGCAGCTGAAAAGCGAAAAATATACCATGGTAGTAAAACAAAGCCTTATAAATTCTCAGTGGGGGACAGAGTATTCTTGAATCAGGCATATATACCCCCCGGTGCAAAGAAAAAGTTTTATCCGAGATATACCGGTCCTTATCGGATTATCGATAAAACAAGTCCAGTAAATTATGTTTTCGAGGTTATAAAAACAAGAAAGTGACTTTTAGTTCATGCAAATCGCTTAAAACCCGCTATCGCTAGGATGGAATTTGAGTCTCAGGATGAAGAGTCGGATAGTATTTCCCCTCGATCCGACCTGGATTCTAATCGAACTCCTGAGCCGGAAGTTGATCCGTGGGATGATGATATATTTTCTTCCTTGGGACCCGATCCTGCTCCAACATGTGAGCTCGGCGAGACATCCACAAATACGGATGCTCGACCGCAATCCCTGTATGCTTATGCATTGAGGAGCCGGGGCCTAGTTGCCGAAGAACCATGCGTTTCCACAACCACTACCCGTAACCGCATTCCACAACGAAAATTGATAATAAGTTAGGTGGACACAGTCACTAATACATATATATGAATCAATAAACTTCAAATGAGTCTAAGATAAAAAAAAAGGAACCAACTTTTTGTAATTTATTTACAGATGGAAATCACAAGAATGCTGGCTATTACGCTGGTAATTATGGCTTTTGGTACAGCCGACGACTCGAGTTGGAAGAAAGAAGTTGTTTTCACCAACCAGGGAAACTTTCTCCTCACCACAAGCCATTGGACCCTTGTAGTAGACATAACCTTTGAGGAATATGACACTCAATTATTAAGGATGCTAGAACATGTAGATCGATTAAAACAGCTAGCGCGTGAAGTACAAAGGGCAACGATTAGAAGCTCCTATTGGAATTATACCGCAGCTGAAGTAGAAAATTTGGATCGAGTTTTAACGGAACAAGATGCTGAATACAGAGACTTGAAATCGTTAGTGACTGTAGATCCAGCCTATAGAGGAAAACGAGCACTAATCGATGTAGGAGGAGAACTTCTAAAATTTTTGTTCGGTACCGCGATGTCTAGCAAAGTTGAAGACTTAAACGAGCGGATTGCACGGCTAGAAACTAATCAGGAAAGCGTAGTACACATATTAGATGCTCAAGCTTCCACCTTGAACAAAACGCTTATAGTGGTCAAAGATAACCGCCGACAAATTAAAATGTTATTAAAGCAACAGGAGATATTAAGCAAAATGATGCAATCACAAAGCTACTCATTCTTTGTAAGCACAGCCTTACAATAAATGGAGAGTGCAGTCACTGAACTTAGGTCACAGCTGACAAACTTATGCGCTGCAATAGAAATTCTAGAACAAGGACGATTAAGTTCCTATTTTGTATCTAGACGAACCTTATTGGCTGCTTTGACAGACATAAATAGCCATCTGCCGAGCGATATTTCGCTCGTTGGACCAGTTCGACCAGATAATCTATTCAAATATTATCAATGGATTATGGTCACCGCGACAGCGCGTCTTAACACTCTTAGATTGTTCATAGATATCCCGTTAATGAATCCGGATTAGTTTTTCGATCTGTTTGAGACTGTGAGATTTCCCGTATATTATGCAAGCGTTAATATGTTTGCTTACTACAGTACAGATTATAATTTTATAGCCTTGTCGAAAAATAGACAATCGTAGAAATACAGGAGAAAAGTAAAATTGCATCGACTTATTGTGGTTTGCAAACAACTACACGAAATAGAAGTTTTGTAATAGAAATGGAGCATCTTTTAACTGTATGGATTGAAGACTGCATCCAAAAGCGCATACCGATTAGTAAAGCGAACATTCAAGCAAAAGCTGGTAAGTTATTAATTTAGACGATGAATAACGATATAAAACATGAAAATAAATATTTCTTAATGATGAATAACGATATAAAATATGAAAATAAATATTTCTTAAACAGTTAGTGTTAAGTTAGTATTGTGGTTATTCATCGTGAAGGTTGGCTAATGGCCAGAATCTCACAAAGCAAGAACCAATTACCATATTTTACATAGAGTAAATACTTCGAATAGTGCAAATTCGAATAGTGTGAGAAATTCGTGGAACCAATTATTCGCACTAATCGATGCCTACCTGTATTTGTGCAAACTGCAGGCCAAAGTGTTGACATGCAAAATAAGCTTTGTTTTTATTGGTTTATAATATAAATAATTTTGGATGTATTAAAAAAGAAATTTTATTCATTAAAAAAATTGGACTTATATTTAATCAATTAAATAATCACCATTGTTATTATGGAAAGTTTCCCATTTTATAAGCAATTAATGAATGATTATTACTAAAGACAATACAACAGCACTAATTAAGCAGTTCTAAAACACACAAAACATTTTATTTATGAAAAACGTTTTCAGCAAACTAATGCCATTCATCAGCTCTTACAGTATTAAAAAGAATAACAAATTACAGTTAAGCATAAATGTTCCATTCTAGAATAAAGAACATATTTTTTAATTAAACATATGTCACGATTTAAAAATATTTTTAACTCTTCACAAAAATAATTTAAATAAAAACTTTAAACAGACAACAAAATATTTTATAATTACAATTAGGAACCTCAGCCAACGTAAAAATTAAGACTAAATAAGTAAACATTTAAATATAATAATAATTAACTAATCAGTAAAACATTCATCACAAATTTAATTCAACTAGTTAACATCAATGGATCTAAATACACTGCTTAACTTTCAGTCTTAAAGTTCACAAAATAGCATAAAAAGCAGTATAAATATATAAAATTTTATATATATTGTATAATAAAATTTTATATATTTATACTGCTTTTTGTGCTATTTTGTGAACATTAAGATTAGTTAACATTGTTATTATATGTGAGACCCCTTAAAGCGTGCTTCCAGGCATTAGAGACAGGGTCCGTTTGGTTATCATTTATAACTCTGCCTTGTGTGCTTCCTTTATAAATTTGCACCGCTTTATACTGCTTTTTGTGCTATTTTGTGAACTTTAAGATTAGTTAACATTGTTATTATACGTGAGACCCCTTAAAGCGTGCTTCCAGGCATTAGAGACAGTGTCCATTTGGTTATCATTTATAACTCTGCCTTGCGTGCTTCCTTTATAAATTTGTAAATCTTCCGCAACCCTTAACTCTTTTACATCGAAAATTTGTTTAATTACTTTAGTATTTTCCCAGTCCACTTTTAAATTACTCTCATATACTTTTTTGGCTAAAGCAGTAGTAAGATTTCCTTTCTTAATGTCTCTCTTATGTTCTAACATCCTATCTTCAAGATACTACTGCTTTAGCCAAAAAAGTATATAAGAGTAATTTAAAAGTGGACTGGGAAAATACTAAAGTAATTAAACAAATTTTCGATGTAAAAGAGTTAAGGGTTGCGGAATAATAATTAACTAAACAGTAAAACATTTATCATGAATTTAATTCAACTAGTTAACATTGTTATTATATGTGAGACCCCTTAAAGCATGCTTCCAGGCATTAGAGACAGGGTCCGTTTGGTTATCATTTATAACTCTGCCTTGTGTGCTTCCTTTATAAATTTGCACCGCAATCCTTAACTCTTTTACATCAAAAATTTGTTTAATTACTTTAGTATTTTCCCAGTCCACTTTTAAATTACTCTTATATACTTTTTTGGCTAAAGCAGTAGTATCTTGAAGATAGGATGTTAGAACATAAGAGAGACATTAAGAAAGGAAATCTTACTACTGCTTTAGCCAAAAAAGTATAAGAGTAATTTAAAAGTGGACTGGGAAAATACTAAAGTAATTAAACAAATTTTTGATATAAAAGAGTTAAGGATTGCGGTGCAAATTTATAAAGGAAGCACACAAGGCAAAGTTATAAATGATAACCAAACGGACCCTGTCTCTAATGCCTGGAAGCATGCTTTAAGGGGTCTCACATATAATAACAATGTTAACTAGTTGAATTAAATTCATGATAAATGTTTTACTGTTTAGTTAATTATTATTATATTTAAATGTTTACGTATTTAGGCTTAATTTTTACGTTGGCCGAGGTTCCTAATTGTAATTATAAAATATTTTGTTGTCTGTTTAAAGTTTTTATTTAAATTATTTTTGTGAAGAGTTAAAAATATTTTTAAATCCTGATGTATGTTTAATTTAAAAATATGTTCGTTGTTCTAGAATAGAACATTTATGCTTAGCCATAATTTGTTGTTCTTTTTAATACTGTAAGAGCTGATGATGGCATTAGTTTGCTGAAAAAGTTTCTCATAAATAAAATGTTTTATGTGTTTTAGGACTGCTTAATTAATGCTGTATTGTCTTTAGTAATAATTAAACTCTGATAAAAGCAGTAATGAAAAAGCTTCTTAATTAATGAATGCCTTCTGAACAAAACTTTTTATCTTTGAGAACAAAAAAGTCTTGAATGAAAGAACTGACATCTTCATTGTTATTGAACTTTTTCCCATTTAATGCGTTTTTTAATGATCTAAACAGGTGATAATCAGATGGCACAAGATCCAAAGACTATGCTAGATGTGTAATACTACCATTCGAGTTCTAAAATTTTCTCCTGAACTTTAAAGTTGTTCAGGAGAAAATTTACTGAATAATGAGAGCAATATTTTTCAAAATGTACAGAAAAATGTTTATATTATATATTATATTCAGGACCTGATTAAGAACCTTTCAGGCCCATAGGATGAAAATTTTTAAAACAAATTATTAAATTGTTCAATAATTTTTAATACGCTTTTGGTGCTCATTTAGACTAAAGTCATTCTAAAATGTATGATCAAATTAAGAGAGTTCAACATCCTAAAAAAGCATTGTCTTCAGAGAAATTAAAATGGTATGAAAATCAGATGAGTGGTAAAAGAAACAGCTAATTAAGTTGATCATTGTCAATGATTATCCAAAACTTAGATTCAATCTGAGATGAAAATTAAAATTTCATTAATTAAAAATTGTTGTTTTTTCAAACGTTATATATATTTTTATTTATTTAATTAAATACTTGAATAAATATAGTATAGTTTTTTATATCCCTTGATATATATATAATGAAATTAAAAAAACATGCAGATATCTTCTACCAAGCATCCAGGATTAGATCCAGAGAATTATGGTAAGCTTCAGTATTCTCCATTTTATATATATTTGATATCCATAAATTTCCATAAATTCATAAATTTGACTTTATGTAAAATATTTTCCATATTTTTATTTATTTTTTCATATATAGAACATAAACATTCATATTTGTAAGTTACAAATATGAATATGTTTGTTTTGAACATTTAAATGTTTGTATGATTTAATTTACTTATATTTTCATATTTGTAAGTTACAAATATGAATATGTTTGTTTTGAACATTTAAATGTTTGTATCATTTAATTATATATTGTTTGTTAATCTCAGTTATCATATTATTGATATATTATTATTCCATTCAGCATTGTCCCTCTCAGATCAGAGCAATGCAGTGCATAACATTGAGTAAATACAATCACCATAGTCACCTAGTCTTAGAATTTATTTTTCTGATTTATGTAAAATTTGAAATATGTAAAAAACTTTGATCCCAGTTATTTGTGTAAACTAGGGAATGAACAAATTTAAAACGAAGAATAACAAATTTTTGATTATCAAATTATCTTATATCATTTAATAATGTTCCAAAATGAATATTAACAGAGATGAGTGGTAAAAGAAACAGCTAATTAAGTTGATCATTGTCAATGATTATCCAAAACCTAGATTCAATCAGAGATGAAAATTAAGATTTCATTAATTAAAAATTGTTGTTTTTTCAAACATTATATATTTTATTTATAAAATTAAATATTTCATAAATAATGTAATTTTATATTAACCTGTTTAATTTGGCTCAGTCATCGCTATCACCATACCTAAATTCAACAATATAGTTTCAATAAAAAAGAAATTATATCAAAATTAGTATGAAGAAATAATAACACACATTTGACATGTTATGCAAAATTTAGTAAATATAGGCTAATTAGTTATCAAAACATGAAACAATACAACTGAAACACATATTTGGGCTGTATACTTGTGCTATATATTATATACCTTAAAACATTTCTGTTGAATATACCGCATTGATATATATATCCCGCATATATACGGCATATTTTAAATATGATTTTTATATATATAACACATAAATGTAATAATATAATTTTAATGAACAGCGACAGTTTTCTACAATTTTCTTATAATATGTTTTTAACGATAATTATCATTAGTTTGGAGTAACAGATATAAAATTATTATTACGATATATCCATCAGTAACATGTCCTTATACATCATAAGTTTGCATCATCATCTCTCAATCATCCTCTCATACAGGTGTCTCCAAACTCGGCACGCGATAAGATTTTATACGGCCCGCCAATTGGACTAATTTTCAATAAGAATCCGCAAAAAAATAGGGGGTGTTGATAGATTTCAAATGCATTAATTAAAATTGGATCAAAATATATTCCCCAATAGCAAAAAGTAACTGTAATCCAAGTTACGATCTTTCTGTCTGTAAAAGGTCGATTAAAATGGACAAACGAAAAACAAAAATTCAAAAGAATTAAAATCGAAATAAAAAAGTTATTCCTTATATCTGTTTCGTTATTGTATTCGTTTATCTACTTTCAATAAAACTCGTATATCTAGTTCTAGAGTTTTTTTGTTTCGCTATGGACTGCAGAACGATGCTGAAGTACCCAATATGTTCCTCACGGCGAAAAGTTTGGAGACTCCTGCTCTCATAGAACCAATGTACATTAAATAACACTTACATCAGTATTTTACACAGGAATAAAGCTTTTACATAGAAAAAGCTCAGCAAAAGCTTCATACATTGAAAGAACAGATATAGATTATAATAATGGCTAATTTAATAAATTTTTATAGAGGCACAAACAAATAATATATGAATCAATTTAAATAAACAAATATGATCAGTCATAAAAGATTAATTATTTCTTCTGCAGATGTAAAATTGAAAAATTTTGAGTTTTCAATTTTTTGAAAGTTGATTGGTTAGGCGAATATTAATCCACCATATATCCTCATGGAATATTCTATATCTGGCAGCGGCCACTTATAGTAGCCCATCTCAGGCTGGCCAGCACTCATGAAGGGGTCAACCGAATGGTTGAAAGAGGGGGTTCAACGGGCCGGTCCCGGACCCCTAGTGAAAAACCGTACGTGTAGAACCCAGATATGAACCCGGATTCTCCAGGATGGTAAGCCAAATCTTCACCACGCGGCTATCCGGCGGACGAAACTTGATTGGATAATTCATGTATAAAAATCATCGATTGGTAAATATTCAACTGAATATAAATTTGTGGTAAAAAAGTAATAATTAAATTGTACATATTCGTGATAAGAATTGAAAATCGGACACGAACGGCATTTATACTGGTGACATTAAATTCAGTTCACTTAAAATTTGTTTTACAGCTATATGCAAAAGCAATGAGTCATAACGCATTCAGATTAAAAGCTGCAGGTATGATTTTATTATTTTCTTATTACAAAGATCTAATTTATTTATTAATTCGTTCATTTTCCTAATCTTACTAATAAAATTGCTTTTTAATAATAAATATTCATTTCTTCTGCAACCATGTTATTGTTAGGACGTTTCAAAACTTAAGTATGTTTTGTTCATCATAAAAAATATCTTGATGACATAATTACATTGTTTTTCCTTATAATGTAAGTCTGAATTTTGAAGAAAATTCGATATAGTATTTTAGATTATGTGATATTTTGAATGATTAAAACTTTGACTTTCAGACCTGATGATTAAAAATTTGTACACAAAATTCGTTCAATTCTGATTTCCCTGTAATTTATACACAATTTTCATTTACGTATATATTGATTCGGTAGCTTGTGACTTTAAAGTCATTAATCTTCATGTCGGCCGGATCACAGCGAGGTAAAGCTGGGACTTGTCACATGGAGGATCCGGGTTCAAATCCAGGACCGACAACTTCACTTTTTCAGGATGGGTCCGGGCCTGGCCCCTTTGATCCCCATCCTTCAACAATCCGGTTAACCCTATCATGGGTATTTGACAGCCTGTGATGGGCTCTATAAATGGCTTGCAACAGATACAGAATATCCCTCATGCGATATGGTGTCTTAACTAAACTAACCTAACCTAACTAATCCTCATAATCTGAAGTCATTGTTAAGTAAAGAATAGTAGATTGAATGTTTTTCCATGCATTTATATCAGTAAATTTGAATATTTGTTTTTCTGAAATTAATTGTTTTTTGGATGTGGAATATTATTTTTATGATTTTCCATGTCTTCAATTTTATTATCACCATCAGTATATGAAAAATCCACAGGTGGATTACAACAGTACAATAGCGTATCGCAGGCGGACTACAGACATTTTTAATATTACTGAATAAATGAAGTATGAGGATCGCAGCCGATGTTCTATGCGTTGTCTTTCGACAATCCCACAACTGATAGCGATGTGAGCATTGTGAAGATTCTACTCACCTTAATTTATTTGTTTGATATCAAATGAAGTCAGTCTGAGACAAATAGTACTTTTATAGTATTACTTCTGCATTGATAAAGCGCCCCCACGAATAACAATTCAGATATCTCTGAATTGTTATTCGCTACACGTAGATAAGTGTCGCCAAAGAAAGGACTGACTCAGAAACTTATATAAACAAATAAAATTTCAGTAGTTTATTCAATAAGGAAATATAGAACTAAAAAGTATTACAATAGATAGATATTGACAAAGATAGTGTTTAGTTAATAAATTGTCAAAATCTAAATATAGTAGAATTTAGAAGACAAGTAAGACTAGCTATAATGAAATCCATAATATTGTAATGTTCGCGGCCGAGGATTTGTAGTGGCCCGCAGGGATCCAAGGCAGAAGGCAACAACTACTCGAATGTAATTAACAAAAAGATGTTTGTTAAAATATTGCAGAACGGATTTAAACGAGAAGATATCAGATAAGTTATCATACATAAAGCTAACAACTTGCGTTTGCGAGAAAGCAAATTTATTCGGGTAACCTACCTGGAAACTGAGTGGTATGATTTGTTGATATGATCCACATTGTTCGCCTTTCTTCCTGCTACGTGCATCTGTAGTATTTGATGGTTTACGAATCTCTTCTGGCTGATGAGAATCGGGTCGAAGCACTCAATACTCAGATTTATCTTACTTTTCCATCGGGTCTCGTAGTCACATAGGGAGGAAAAAATTTTGCTTTTCTCACTTTCTGGAATTCATGCTCCCACGTTAACGACTCTTTCAATATAGAACGGGAGTTTCTATTCTTCCTGGTGTCGAGCTTAGATTTTGATTCATCCGATGAATGACTTCCTATTATAGGACATGGATGTTGAAATCTACCTGTGTATAACTTGTCTTTCCATTGGAGTTCCTTATATCTCTCTCTCCTCAATAGATTATACACAAAGAGATAATATAGTTTTGTAAAGGATTACATTGCAATTTGATGATCTCATCTGAGATATAATACAGTTTCTATTTTAGAATTTCTGATATTAAAATACTGTTGTTTTTATAGAATTAAACAGAAAACAATTGTGACCCTCAAAAGTAAGGCATCCGCACAGGGCTTTGGCACAAAAGAACTATTGTAGGAAGTTAAAATAGTTGATTACTGTAAGTTACAATAGTCTTAAAAGTGTTACAAAAGAACTTTAGGAAGTTAAAATAGTTGATTACTGTAAGTTACAATAGTCTTAAAAGTGTTACAAAAGAACTTATTACAATAGTTCTTAAAATTTTCTTTAAAGTAATTTATAAATATAATAATTAATAACTTTATTTTAATATAAATTCAGCATTTATATCAAATATTTATAGAAATCCGTTATTTTTATATAATGTTTTAGCTAGCAATCGAACCAATCCCAAACTGTGTACGGCCGGTTGACTTTCTTAGAGAGTGTTTACCCTAAGTCATGAGCACATCCCTGAAAGAGAAAATAAGAAATTTAATCATTTTTGTTTTCATATTTATTTATTTTATTATCTTGTTTTACTGTATTCAATTCTTGTAGATTATGAAGTTACGAAAACTAATGCCACCTTCGCTTCTTTTCAGTCTCACTCATCTGTGGGATGCGATATCGCTTACCCAACTAAGTTACATTTCCTCTTTTTGGATGAACGCTAAACTTATACTTTATATTATATCTAGAACATAAAACTTAAACTTCGGATTATTCATCTTTCCGTGTCCAATTCTCCAGTCACTCACGCGATATGGAACTAGTCTTTTTTTCTCAGAAGCGCGATTCCAAGTATCTTTGCCATACCTGGATTAGAAAGTTCGCTACAAAATATTAGATCTATCCTCATCCATAGATATCTATAAATTCTTTTATTTTTCTCCGAATATGATCAATATGAATATTATAGAAATAGAATTTTATTAAAATTTCTTTGAAATTTAACAAATATATATAAATAATTGAAAATAACGCACTTGACACTGATATTAATAGATATTCAAATAAAAAATCTGAAATAAAATGTTGCATTTTATTTCAAAATATACCAGGGTGCCCGCGAAACAATTTTTAAATGCCCGCCGTTCAAATATCTAAACTCTAAATTTTAGATATTTGAACAATAAATACTCATAGTTGTAATGAATAAGTTTAGTAAAAATTCTTTACAATTGCGCACTTTAATTTCATCTTCGCCATTTTAACAATAGTACGAATTGTACAATTAAATTTTGATGAGAACTGAATCTTGGTGACATTTATATAACAGTAGATGACTAGATAGATCAATTTTCGAGTAGTAGAGACATGTGATGTCGCATATAGTGAACTATTTTCTGCCCCCACTATCCTCGTATAATCTATCTAGGTACTACGGTGCTACGGTGAAAAGCGTATAATATATGAGATTGAATTGAATGCAATGAATCTCGAGTAGATGAATGAATTTGTATACTAGAATGTTAATATTTAGAAATGAGAATTGGTTACGAAGTGGAAGGCATGAAAAACTTCAGAGCGTATCCGATACACTCATTTTAGTTAATCGTAAATCTGTCATTATTACTTAAACCATCTGTTTGACCGACAAATACATACTACTGTATAGTTAAAATCATGGGATGAATATGATGTCAATTGTTGAATTTCAATAGGCAATATTATATCAAACAATATTTGAATTATTCCTTTTAAAATCCAAATGTTTAATTCAGGAACTTCTATATAGGTATGTATAACAAAAGAAAAATTAGAAAATAAGATTTAGGATAGATTAGGTTAGATAGGTTAAGCCACCATATCGGAGGAGGGATATACTGTATCTGGCGGTGGGCAGTTATAGAGCTCATCACAGGCTTCCACCACCCATGATGGGGTCAACCAGATGGTTATTATTAAAGGATGGGGTTTCACGGGTCGAATCTGGATCCTTCCTGAAAAACTGGAAGTGCAAGAACCCGGATTTCCGGATTTGAAAAGTTCCGGATTTGAACACGGATCCTCCAGGATTGTAAACCATAGCTTTACTACGCATCCATCCGGCCGACTAAAATAAGATTTGAGGTCTTATTAATCTTCTGACAGGAATAAATGAAAAAATCATTTATTTTATTGAATGATTTTTTTTTCAATTAATAATGAAATAACAGGAATAGATTAATTTTTCGAATATCATCGTGTCGGTCGAATAGCCGCGTGGAAAAGCGATGGTTTACCACTCTGGAGGATCCGGGTTCAAACTGGGTCCCACATCTCCAATTTTTCAGGAGGACCCAGCCCGTTGAACCGAATCTTTCAACCATCCAGTTGACCCCATAATGGATGTTGGCCGCCCTGTTATGGGTCTATAAGTGTCGCCGCTAGATATAGAATTACCCTCGTGCGATATGCAGGCTTAATCACACTAACCTAACCGAACATCGTTGTAAATAAAAAATATTTAAAATAGTTTATTGTTAAAACAAAACATCTCTGTATACATTCTCTTCTGAATTAGTTTTTATACATTATTTAATCATACTAAAATATTAATTTTTTTCATATATTTATATTATCAGGTTTTTGTCTACAGGAAAAAATGAAAGAAAATTATATATGGAAAATTGCAGGATTGAATGTAATATTATCTTCTGATATTATAAATTTTTCAAATATATGATTGTAATTTATATTATTTCTTTAAAAATTTTCAGCATCCTATATTTATGAAAGTTAATGAAAGTACTAAAAAAATTACACTTGAGGAAGGAATAAATTTAGACATATTGAAAATATTTCAAGAGAAATTACATATTGGGTAATCTTGCAATAAATATTTACAAAATCACATTCGGTATATTAAGTTTTGATGAAAGTTTTAAAATTAAATTTTATTTAGGATATAATCTTTATACAATATATCGTATTGAAAGTAAAATTAGTAAATTTTTTTAGATATGAATTTGTTCAGCCTATAGCTAAAACTGTGTTTCGCAAATATGATAATGGAACAATTGAAGGAATGATAGTCCAAATTATGAATCAGGTACTATTTACACTTTAAGTAAATTTTGTTTCCACTATCGTTAAGTTTTCAATAAAATGGAAAATTAAGTTTCGATCTTAAATTTACTAGTATTTGATTTATAAATATTTGTGCAGAACTTTCACTTCTGTGAGCTCACTTTTCAGCAAACGAGCACAATTTTAAGAGGATGTTAATCAGAGATCGTTCAAAGTACATTTTTTTCCATTAAATATATGAAGAATAAAGTGAAATTATCAAGAATTCAAAGTGATGATATCAATACTTCTGTTAAATCTATTACAAAATATCTCAGTAGATAAACTGAAATTATGAATGATGTTTTGCCATCTTTCCATTTTAAGTTTGAAGCTTTTCATATATTTTGAATGAATAATATATCTAATGGCTTATTTTATAAATCCAAAATGTGAATGATTTATACTTTTTGTTCACTAAATATTATTATATATGGAATGTACACTGAATTAGCTTTGCATTAAGAACAAACACCCACTTAATAACACATCTTTCTGTACAAATACAGCTTGCAGATATCTAGACACCAACTCCACAAGGTGACCAACATCCTACATTATTCGATCCATATCCGATGCAGCAACTCTGTCAATTCTCGTTCATTCCGTGGAAAAGGATCAGCAGTTCATATTTTAGCATATTCCACAAATGTCAAGAGCTTGAGGGTC
Source organism: Olivierus martensii (assembly GCA_000484575.1). NCBI lineage: Eukaryota > Metazoa > Arthropoda > Arachnida > Scorpiones > Buthidae > Olivierus > Olivierus martensii. The sequence continues at coordinate 30,277 of AYEL01012253.1, read as the reverse complement.
AAGACAATATTATACATTCTTTGTCATATTATTAATAATTATACCAGAAGTGTGTTCTTCTATTGATATGTAGCACTGTGATTAGGGTAGACTTCTGCAGAAGTGGATGGTCAGCTAACAGGTAGCATTCAGCACAGTTCAATGTTTATGGGAAGATAACCAAATAAAATCTAATTGATTAGATCTAGGTCAGCTAGACCTAACCAATTACACTTTATTTAGTTACTTAATTTCAGTGTGTCCAACCCATGGCCCAAGATAGCTTTGAATGCGGCTCAGCAATCAATTTTAAAGCAATATAAATAAATAATTTACTAATGCTTTTTAATATTGAGAAATAGGGAAAAATTGGGTTTAATTTGGCCCGGCACTTTTGTGCTTTACATAATACATATTTTTTAATAATGTTTCTGTATATTTCAAGTGTCTTTTGCGGCCATGGAAAGATTGATATATTTGGCTCGTGAGTTCGTTTTATTTACTTTTTCAAGAATAAACAGCGATCTTTCTCGTTTAATATTGTGTATAACTTGATGGCTAGACATACGATTGCCCACCATCGTTGTCATGCGGTTCGTTATTTGTATACGCATGTTTGGTTTCAGTTTTACTGCGGTGTGATATCTTCCCAAGCAGAGATAGCTGAATTGACCATCAGACGTTACGTGTGCTTCTGGGAATTTAGTGAATGACATGCAGTAATTATCGATATTTCAACCTTCCCTTGTTCATAATAGGATTTAGTTTATTTTGTGGTAGTATCAAAAATATAAACAAGTTTACTTAAACGAAATCCAACTAATAAGACATAAAGAACACTAATACAAAGATGAAAGCTGTCAGACTTTAAGAGGCAAAAACTGACAATAATAATAACTATATATCGTTAAAGAGGTGCGCAGCAGGGGACCCTTACAATATTAATACTGAAATTTTTATTATAAATGTAAACACTAAACCTATAAGATATGTGAATAATGTAAGCATTATTTAGATTTATATTTTATATAAACATAAAATAATTATACATTTCTTATATGTTTTTGTTAGGAAGCGGTTATATCATACTTTCCGTATGAGATTAAAAATCATTTACTTAATTTCGTGGATTACTCAACATTCAGAGAGATACATTCTATAAGATTTATTGCAAAACGAAGAAAATGGTCATCAAATTGGAGTACTATTGCTAAATCTTTTTCTTTTCAGGTAAGAAATTCAGTAATCTGTAAATTCATAGATTATTTTGTTTTAGAATTATGAATATTTCGACTCCATCAAATGAAATGAAAATTCTCTAAATGTTACAACTCTTCACGATATAACTCTTAAATTGTTATTAAACAAAAAACTTTACTAGAAAATTTTCTATTTCTTCTATGAATAGATATTATTTTAAGTAAAAAGATAGATTTTCGGTTAGGTTAGTTTGGTTAACCCGCCATATCCTCATGGATATTCTGTATTCCATGAGGATATGGCGGCTTCACTAAACTATAATATAAATTGCGATATTACAATTGCGATATAAATCTCATCACAGGCTGGCCAACACCTATGATGGGGTCAACTGAATAGTTGAAGGGGGTTCAACGGGTCGGTCCCGGACCCCTCCTCAAAAACTGGAGGTGTGGGACCAGCATTGAACGCAGATTCTCCAAGGTGGTATGCTACAGATTTATCAGGCGGACATCTGGCCGACGATACATGTTCGAAAAATGTCAAGTCATATTTCTATCGTAACCGTTCGATTTCCGGATATTCTTTGATCATCTAAATTACAGTTGGGCAACCTCCGGCCCGCGGGCCACATTATTTTATTATATCTAATACCAACGCTATATATACTTACATATCTGTACCTTCTCTTTTTTAAATAAATACTATTATTATCAATTGTTTTTGTTTTGGTCCGTGGCCCACCATAAATTTTTCTATACGGCCCCTACAAAAAAAGGTTGTCCATCCTTGATCTAAATTTGTCTCCCTAATTCTTATCTCATCGCGTTTTCGAGGAAAAAAAGGTTGTTCGGGTAGTAAGAAACAGCTTGTAGAACTTTTAAAAAAATACAAATTTATTTTTAATAAAGTTTAATAATTATTTATAGTTACAAGACATTTCAGTATCCGTAAAATAATTTTTAAATTTTTATTCTTTAGATTTGGATTGCAATTTTTGTTTCAATACTTCTAGTTGGTTTTGTCTTACCTCTCTTAATAAAATATGAGCAGAAATTAAGCAAAACCAGAAAATTTTGGTCATTTAAGAAATCAATTTGGTATTTATTTGGAACAATTGTTGGAAAAGGTGCTTGTTATATATTTTATTTTTTGGAATTATTTTGTTGACAAAAATATTGAAGTTATTGCATATATTATGTTTTTATTATTTTAGGAACCAACTTGGACTCAATTAACCGATTTCCATCTAGATTTTTTTTAGGAATCTGGTTTATGTCAGTTGTGATTTTAGCGTCCGCCTACAGTCAGACTTTAATGTCATTCATTACTGCTCCTACATATGAATAATTGCCAAAAACGTTCCATTAGTTAGCAACTGAGGTAGAAGCAAACAGATTCGCATGTGGAACATATCATATAATAGCCAATATGAATTTTAAGGTAAGTATTGAGCATCTACATTAATAAAAAGCTGATATGTTCGTTTAACTATCAGTCATATATTTTCAGAAATTAAAATTAATGCACTGACTTGGCACATGATTAATGTTTCATATATGTATCATGTGGCATCGAAATTGAACTAGAGATGATAAATATTTTGTGATGGGCCAGAAGAGGATGGTAAAAGAGCTTAATTTTTGGTGTATTAGTTGTATGTTTAATTTTGGTTGCTTTTATTACTACTATTCTTCTAGTGGTCTACCACTTTCTTCGGCAGGAATCTATAACTCTGTCCTCAACCTATGCTATATTAATTATCCTTCTCATTTCTTATTCCTTTTCTATGGGTTAAACCACTGAGTACGCCCTCTATTTCTGTTACAAAAATAAATAAATTTTGTTACGCTTAATCCGATACACGACGCACTAGAAGGGTCTGAACACTTCATGTTATTTTATGGCCACACAATATATACATATTAATTAAAATGATAGGTAAAAATTACAAGATATAATTGAAAACTATTGTAATCATTTTTGCTTTTAGGATACTTCATCTGAAGATGCAAAAATCTTGGGAAATCACATGGAGAAATATCATTTCGTAGAAATGGATGAAATTATTAAACGATTTCAGAATGATCGATTTGTTTTCATATCTTCGAAACAACATTTAAATAAAAGATTCCGAACTACAGTAGATTAACAGAAAGACTAATGATAAACAACGATTCATATTTAGTGATGTCTTTCACATACTATTTAAGGAAAGGATTTCCTTACAAATATAAGATTAATGAAACGTAAGATTCAGTATAACTATGCATTTTATAACAAAAATAATTTTATATTTATGCATTTTTATTAAAAATAATAGTAAAGTTCGTTCTCCGTCCGGGCTGTTTCGTTCTTTAAGTGTTCGTTATCGAGTTCGCTCCTCTACAGACACACAACAAGAGCTGTACCTATTTAATATGATAAATGAGGGCGGGCAGCAGCATTTACAAGGGCTGGATTTACTTCCAATCTCAGTTTCAGAATAAAACTGTTTGTAATTTGAGCGGGCTAATAAGAGCTGAAAACGTTTCTTATTAATAAAGTTTTTAAGTTATTAGGTCTGCTCATTTGTGCTGTTTGTAGATATTCATATCACAAGTAAGCCATATAGAGCAGTAGACATAATTTATATCTGTTTACCCATATAAGTACTACCAAACGTTGATATTACTTTCCGACCAAAATCACAAAAAGTTAGGAAAACGTTCATTAAACAAAGCAGTTTACCCATGTGATTTATTATGAAAAAGTCATTTTCCCACCACTACTGATATATTCGATTTTCATTTTCTATTCTACGTTTTTTCTCACTCATTTCACAAATGCAACGAACTAATGGTAAAACAAAAATTAAATTAAATTAAACAGTAAAATAAAATTAAAACAGAATCTCACAACAACGGTCATACAATCACTGAAATGGTATTTTAGAAACCAAAAAATAACTAATATACAGTTACAATTCAAAACTTTAAACTGAAATAGTAAAACTAAAATTGACGTGATTGAATGTCTTATAAAAATGTGATGTCATGGATAGCTAAAATTGATGTGTAATTAAAGTCTTATAAAAATGTGATGTCATTGATAGCTTGTTGATCATTAATTAGTAATAATTAAGAAAATTAATTGAGTTAATATAATTCAATTTTAAGATTCTTTTTATTAATCTCTTGAAAAAGTAATATTTAAAAGTGAAGAAAAACATTAAAGAATAATGTATTCTTTTTATTAATCTCTTAAAAAAGTAATAAATAAAAGTGAAGAAAAACATTAAAGAATAATATTATATCCAAATCGTGAAAGCCTCGCGGACCGCATGCGGCCCGCGGGCCGCCTTTAGGACAGCCCTGATATAGAATATGAGTGGCGAGCCGCACAAAATGGCTTGGTGGGCCGCCTTTTGGACAGCCCTGCTCTATAAGTTTGCCACTTTTAACTGATCATCAAAGTGGTGTGATATACAAGCAACATTAGGCTTAATACATAAGAAGTTCTTATATGTTATCTGAACAATTCCGTTGCTCGACGCAGAGTTAGAGGAAGGCGTGGAAGTATTAGGTTGTTTCTATGGATAAAAAGAAACTGTTTGTAAAATTGTATGAAGAAGGTTTTTCAGTAAAGGAGGCGGCATCAAAATCAGATATAAAATGGAATACGGGGAAAAGCGTAATTATACAGTACAGAAGGGATAATTTTGAGATATAAAATGCAATATGGGGAAAAGCGTAATTATAAAGTACAGAAGGGATAATTTTGAGGACCCCGAGGGAACAGGCCAAAACTACTTAATCCTGACGTCCTTCGCATAATAAAAGCAGAAGTTGAGAAACAGCCCGGAATTACTCTTATGAAAATCAGAGAGAAGCTTCTTGAACACACATTGAGTTAAGTGTGTCTTCCATAAGAAATGCATTACACGATTTAAAAATTACACTTAAAAAAGCATCACTATAAGTAGACAGAATGAATAGCGAGTCAACTATTCTGCTCAGAAGGCGGTATGTAGTGAGCTTCAATCAATCAGTCCCTGTAAACCGGGAAAAACTCATTCTTATCGATAAAAGTGGATTTAATCTTCACATCAGACGATCTCAAGCTCAATTGAAGGTTGGTACTAGTGCAGTGATTATTGTCCCCACTGTCAGAGGACGGAATATCAAACACTTATTGTTGCACTGAATAATCAAGGAATTGTTCACCCAAAAATTATATCTTCCAGAATCACAACTGCAGAACTCTTCTGTGAGTTTATCAGGGAACTCGAAACGAAACTCCAAGACTCGATAGATGATGATGTATTGATCATGGACAATGCTGGGATTCACCGGTCACATGCAGTAGAAGATATCATGGATTCTTCCCAAATGAGTATGAAATTTTTCCACCTTATTCTCCAATGATCAATCCAGTCGAGAAGGCTTTTTCTATCTAAAATAAAAATTAAAGCTAAGGAAATACTAAGCCGTAGGGAAGAACATCAGTTACCGGAAGTCATCGTACTCAGTTTATCAAGTATTACTTCCCAGGATTGTGCCAATTATGTTATGGACATGTTTCTTTTGTTACCAGCTGCAGCTACTAGCCAACCACTGCACTAAATTTATGTTATGGACATGTTTCTTTTGTTACAAGCTGCAGCTACTAGCCAACCACTGCACTAAATTTAATGTATATAATAATATATATTTTTCTATTTAAATTTGTATTAATTTGAAAATAAATTTTATTTTCATATATTCTATCGATATTATACTCGTTTATTCAATTAACATCATAGTGAGTAAAACCCCCCAGTCAAACTGAATCAGAAGAATTGACTTAAGATTATTTTGATATTAATTATTATTTCTTTTGGAGATAACTTTATTTTGATATGCTTAAATAAGCAATTGCTAATTTACTTGTTGAATTGATTTTTCTTGAACAAAGTATTTATTGAATATCATTCTTAATTAATAAAATTTGTTTTAATTTAACTGTATTAAGAGTCCATTAATAATTTAATATTATTATTAATAAACTTCATTATAGTATTACTAAATTTCCAGTTTTTTTATTTCTTTGGTAGAATTAAGATAGTAGCTAAATAGCTTAGGCTAATCTAGCTAAATTTTATTTTCTGTTTAATACTAATGTGAAATTTACATCCACAAATACAAATTTTAGTTTTTCTTGTTCAGTTCCCAAATTAGAAGTCCAACTGGTACTTAATGAATTTTAGATGCAAAGTTTTCTGTATTGTTAGATTCACAATCTGTTTATTAAAATCAGGAACTTTGCATATTGTATTATTTTTAAAAACTATTTGAATATTCTAAATTTTGAATGAGGAATTTAACTTCCACTTTATAGCACTGCACATATAGAAAATTGGCTGTGTTCTGATTTATAATGGATTCCAACTACAATTAAAGTTTTTGAACACATTCATAAGGTGGAGACTTTCTATATTTTACTTTACATTTTTTATAGTGAATCAAATATAATTCCAATATTCAACCTCCACAAATCTCAATATATGAAAACAAATTACTTACTTCTGCACCAAACCAAAGCTGGCCAGCAAGATTTTCATGAAGCATTTCATCAGGAAATTTTACTCTATAATCTCTATTAGCTCGAAGAGTTGGAATGGCTTCATCCATAATTTCATTACATATATTTAATACCTATTAATAATTAAAATTTTGTGTTTTTAAAATATAATAATAAAAAAATTTTTTTCAGTACCCATACAGCAAATTTATTCAATTTTAAATTGTTAAATAATAAATAGATTTAGAATTAATTCTTGCTACTTCAATAAATAAAATCAAATTATAAATTTTTCAGTTTAAAAAATTATACAGTAACTCCCCGTCTTATATAGGAGGTTCATTTTCTGTAATCCTACATAATTCAAAACATATATATGTTGGAGCATAATCAATACAATATTAGTATGTCATAAAGATATAAAATTAAAAATAGTTATATTAAAGAATAAACACAAAAGTTAATAAATGGTAAAGCAGTCATTTAGCATCTTGGAAAATCCAGTTTTTATTCCAAGTCCTACATCTCCAGCTTTTCAGGAAGAGTCCAAGCCCAGCTCAAACTAAAATTAACTTAATAAGCACATAAGACACGTGGCACACATGATAAACGATGAAATTAGGAAAAAAAATGTGTGAAAATACATTGTGTGGATTTTATTTTCTTGCATCTATGCATTATAGCTTTATCCACTTCAATCAGTAGATTTTTAAGTTAGGGAATTTCTACATATGTATGGATCTACATAAATTGGATTCTTTCATTATATAATTTTTTAATTCAATTTTAAGTTTAAAATTAATTATTTTCTTACTAATAGCAGATGTCGTTGAATATATAGTTCAAAAGTATTAAGAACTATTTTACATTGGGTCACTAACAAAAGTCATCAATGATGGCCACAGGTTATTGAGGTGAACATGCATGGTCATAAGTTGGATACTGTTACTATTACCAACTGGCTATATACTTATCAGAATTAGAAATAAATTCAAGCAATGAGGAGCAATTGTTATTAGTGCTTCTAAATAAAATGACAAGGAAGAGAATTATAATTTTATCTTAGATACTTTATTTCACTACTTTATTGATATATTCATTTCTTTTCATATTCCAAACACCAGGATGACTTTGTACTTCACTTACAAAATCTTTGGTGGATAAATCTAAACTCATGGATAAAAAATAAAAGAAAACTAGCATTGTACTTGACTTTTATATGTTGAATCAACAATTCAAAAGCATTACTGTTTGTAAAATTGCAATGTAGTGTTCATCAGTGTCTCAATGTAAATTTTTCCATTAAACAAAAGTATCAAGTGATGATTGGTCTAGACCAGGGGTCTCCAAACTTATCACTGTGAGGGCAACATTGGGTACTTCAGCACTATTCAGCAGGCCATAACAAAAAACTCTAGAACTAGATATAAGAGTTTTATTGAAAGCAGATAAAAACTTATTCAGAGTATGTGAGATTAAATTATCGTATATTAATGGCATCAAACACTATCAGCAAATTCTCATATTTTCATCACAAATTATAATTAAAACCATTAATGTGAATGATGTAACTGCATCTCTATTTTTAAAATCTTATTAAACTTGGGTTCAATTTTTGAAGTGCTAATTACAAGTAATGATTTCAAATATTCATCAGATAAATTTGCTCTGTATTTTGACTTGATATATTTCATTTGGGAAAAAGTTTGTTTGCAAAGATATGTTATCCCAAAAATGGAAATAAACAGTCCAATTGCTGAGCCAGATAAAATCATATCACAGGCCATAGTTTGGAGACCCCCTGATCTAGACACAGTGACTTTGTCCATCACATGGCAACTCAGACACTTGATATCGCTATGAGCCAGAAATTGCAGTCCCTAGTATAAATTCTATAATTAAAACTAATGTATCTCCAGGTCAGTCACTGGTAGCCTTCATTAATGGTTTTTACAGATGTGGCAAAGTGAATTTTTTATATCTCAAATACAACTTAGATCAAATCAGGAAAAATATTTTTGGTCTAATATATGCTAACAAATATAAGTAAAAAAGTATAAGTAGATATAAACAGTCATAAGAGTAAGCAGAGTATTTATAAACAAGAATTAATCAGAAAGTTATGAATTGCACATTCCAACATTTTTATCCTTAGGAGACATAATTATAAAGATTCATTAAAAAAAAAGAATACAGTTGAGTCTCTGTAATCCTAAAAAATTGACAATTTTTAATAAAAAAAATTATTAAAAAATATTCTTTATATAATTTTAACTCACTTTATCTTGGCACAGGCGTAACTGATTAACAAGAGCAGAACATCTATCTGGATCTTTGTGACCATCAAAACTATCTAATTCTGTTGCAACTATATTAAGTTCCTCATCTGCATAGTAAAATTGTACTAACTTGGATGGATCTTCTCGCTTTTAAACATATTTTAATAAATTAAGATTTTTAAACATATTTTTAGATTTCAAAATAGTATTATTTTTAGATTACTTAAAAACAAAAATCATCAAAGATAAAATTTCAAAGAATGCAAAATATTTTAGTTAAAAAATAAAAAAATTTTTTTTTTAATTATTAAAATTATTTTTTTAGTTTTAAAATTTTTACTTTCAAGTTTGAAAATTTATAAAAATATTTAAAAAATTCTAAATAAATACTCTCCCAAAACAACAAATTTTAAAATCTCTTCTATATTTATAACATTCATAGCATTCTAAGGAATTACAGAAATTTTAAAGATATTTCTGAATTATAATAACTACTTTTAACAGTGTATCAGATATTAGAAAAGTTATTTTTCAGACTGAATATATTGCAAGAATATAGAATCTTTAATCATAATTTGTTATAAAAAGAAAAAATTATATAAAAATGATAAATTTTGATGAAAATTATTGCTAGTCATTACAGTATTAACATCCAATTTAATGAAAGTATTTTATGTAAGTGACTACATATTTTATATTTTTGAATTCAGCAAAATATATAATTTTCCAATATACATCATTTTTATAAAGTAATTTTTTAATTTATATATAAAATTCTATAATTTTTAACATTTTTGTGAATAAATATACAAAAATTTTGGTAGTTTTCATTGTCAAATTCAACTAGTAGTACACTAAAAATAAATTTAGAATGATCTGTTTTTGGCAAGAAATAGTGAAATAGGGAAATTCTGTGACTTGATATCAAAAGGTACTGCAATACCCTTGATATCACAAAATTTCCCTACCTCAAAAGAAAAAACTATAAATCTTATGAGGAAAATATTAAGTGTACGTTATACATCATTTTTATAAAGTAATTTTTTAATTTATATATAAAATTCTATAATTTTTAGCATTTTTGTGAATAAATATGCAAAAATTTTGGTAGTTTTCATTGTCAAATTGCAACTAGTAGTACACTAAAGATAAATTTAGAATGATCTGTTTTTGGCAAGAAATAGTGAAATAGGGAAATTCTGTGACTTGATATCAAAAAGTACTGCAATACCCTTGATATCACAAAATTTCCCTACCTCAAAAGTATACTATAAATCTTATGAGGAATATATTAAGTGTATGTTTAAATAATTTTGTTTTTTCTTTGCATGTTGAAGAAATACACAGGATAGCCTTGAATAGAGAGGAATGTATACAGATTATTTTTCTGGTTGTGGTAGAAGTTAGTGATAGTTCTCTTTCATACTGATTCATTCTTCTTCATAGTTGCAACTGAATGCAACCATGAAGGAGAATGAATCGGTATGAAAGAGAATGTTACTCCAATTGGTACTTCAAAGTACAAGTAATCCTTGACTTATGACCAATTCATACTTATGACAATGAATGTCTTCGATAAATTCTACTGTTAGTAAAGGCAATTGACGGGTTGAATTCCAGACAAAATCTGATATATGCAGGTATCCTGTTTTGTGTCTGATTCTTGTAGTTTTCTATTCTTTATGTTCATTAATATAAATATATGTATACATAGTGTCCTAATAAACATTAATAGCAAGAAATCCATAAATTTTGAGCATTTCCACTTCTAACTTATAACAACAGAATTTGAAATTTTTGGAACTGAATTCTGTCACATATCAATAAACATTAATAGCAAGAAATCCATAAATTTTGAGCATTTCCACTTCTAACTTATAACAGCAGAATTTGAAATTTTTGGAACTGAATTCACATATTGAGGGCTATTTGTAATATAAAGATGGTTTATAGTCAGACTCCAGCATGGAGTTGCAAAATCACTAGCCGGCACTGGAGTTTCAAGTTAGCATCATGATTTACTCTCAAACTCCAGTCAGCACTAGAATCAGCACTGGATGCCATTGAAAGTTGAAAATTTTTCAACTTTGGAGTTAGGAGTTGAGTAATGGTATACCACAATCATTTGTGAAGAGCAAATATGGAGGGAATTCAAATGGTCAATTGCAACACAAGGAAATTTATTGAAGCCATTAAAGCATATCCCAACATTTTTATCCTTAGGAGACATAATTATAAAGATTCATTAAAAAAAAAAAGGAATACAGTTGAGTCTCTACCAGTAATCTAACCAGTTGACACTACCAGTAATCTAACACTCTGCAAACCGTTGCACCGCACATGTGAAATTTTCATGTCACAACTTATTCATGTGAGAGAGAGAGAGAAACTGTCGAGTAATCTAACACTCTGCAAACCGTTGCACCGCACATGTGAAATTTTCATGTCACAACTTGTTCATGTGAGAGAGAGAAACTGTCATTAACTAACTGTCAGCCGCTATTTATTCATTGAGCAGGCATTATAATTGGACTAATTTTTAAGCTCAGTACACTGTTTATAGTGTTTCTACCATATCAGTATTGTTATTTATTTTTACACAATGTCATAAATCAGAAAAAGTGAAAAATGACAACAAAAGACATTGACTATGGTCGAAAAGGCAGAAATAATTAATAAACTTGGGAGAAAAGTTTAGTGACTTAGCTTTGTTTTATGGTATTGGATGAGCCACCATTTATGACATTAAAAAAAAATCAGGATAAAATTGAAGAGTTTGTGAAACGAGCCACCATTTATGATATTAAAAAAATCAGGATAAAATTAAGAGTTTGTGAAAGATTTGAACATAAGAGCAGTGACAGGAAAGTCTTAATAAACGGATCATATTCGTTTGTGTAATTCCATTTTTTCATTGAACATCCAATAATCCAACAAATCCGACAAGCCGTGGAACTATTTGCCATTATTTGTGTCAAATTAGGGAGACTCTACAGTAACTGGGAAAAAATATTGAATGAAATGGGATTTAATAATGGTAAGTTTATCACTTCATTTTTGTATATTATAACCTATAAATTATATGTTATTTAATTTATAGCAAATCAATGTCTAAATAACATAAAATACTGTTTTTGATAGCTAAAGACTGCCAAAAATTATGGAAATCTTTAAGAGATAAATATAATAAAAAGATAAAGATGGAACTGCAAACTGGTAGAAGTGGATCTGCTGCTCCTTTTAGGTCAAAATGGCCATTTTACACAATAATGGAATTTTATAGGCAATGTGGTAAACCAAGAAGATATTTTATATCTTTTATTTATATATACTAAGAATTTGAAATTTTTATCATTTGGAAATAAATATTCATCAATAAAGATGTAAAATTCAAAGAATATTTTTGTTGTTTTGGAAAAATGTTATTTCTGTAATTTATAAAAAAAATTTTGTAATCATTTAATGATTGCTTGTGATAAGAATTACAAAGTTGAAAATTTGCTACAATTACAAAGTATATAAGGATATTTTTCATTTCAGTCTTCAATTGTAAACAATTTATGAATTAAATGTTTCAATGTTGCAGATTCTGTTATATACTTATAGAAATGTCATCTGCCTGTATGTTATAAAATACTGCTAGTGTGTGCTTTGATGATAAATTATTAATTGTATTAAGAATGTAAGCAGGTATAATTTTAAAATAAAAATATTGTAAATTTTAGAGGAATATTCTGAAATCTCAGCAAAATGAGCTTTTTAAAAATAATTTCAATTTGTTATGATTATTACTTTCACAATCACAAGACAGATAAATTTGACCTACATAGTTGTTGAAGAAGAAAGAATGCACTGCAAATTCAATTTTATCTATAATAAACTATATACTGCTTCTACTAATCAAACTAGTTATATATGTTTAATCAGTTTTATCTTTTTGTACAAATTCTTTATTTCCCAAACTAAAATTCAATGACTGGTTTATATTTAATTTCAATGTTCCTTTAAAATTTAAATTTGAAATGCAAATAATTTAATATAAACAATGTTACAATGTTCATATTGAAAAACTTCTTACTTTAGATATTAAATAAAAGCAAACAATAAGCCAAATAAGTAACATAAATCGCAGGCTATGTGGATAGCCGAAAATGTTTTGAATAAATGAATTATTTTACTTATTTGGCTTATTGTTTGCTTTTATTTACCGGTAGTTCCAATGTTCTTTTATGATTTTAAATTTGAATTTATAGAATTTAACAGATTTGCATTGTTCCCTTTTAGAAATTTTTGATTTGTAGCCACTGAAGATGGAGCTTAAGCCATAGTGTTTTTGGAACCTTTAATAAAAGTTTTTGTTCAGACTTTATTAATAACTTATAAAATTATTTACAAAGTCTATTTATTAATAAAAGAATTTTTTAATGGCTAAAAATTAATTTAATACAAAGTAAAAACACCACTTGATTTTAAAACTTTAAAAAAGTGTTCTTTTTTTAATTCCATACATTTTAAAATATTGAGATATACAAGGAATCAATTTGTATTAATATAATTTTGTCATTGCCATTGCAAAATGATAAAATAGAAAAATATTCAATTATGAGTACTACAGCATGAATCAAAAGTGGAAAAATTCTTTACTATAACTGAAGATCTTTCGGCTTTATTAAGCCATCATCAGCATATTACAAACGAATGATACAAATATTTATTCATTTTGTAAAATGCTGATGATGGCTTAATAAAGCCAAAAGATCTTCAGTTATAGTAAAGAATTTTTCCACTTTTGATTTGTGTTGTAGTACTCATAATTAAGTAAGAAGTGGGATGAATCTATGAAATGTTGAAAAATATTCATCAAATATTTCTTTTTTACATTAAAGACATAACTTGTTTTTTTTCTTTAATTTCCAAAAGCAAAATAGAAATATACCTTTTTGTTGAGATTTTATAAATGTAAAGAATAGTGCGAAATATCAATACTTTAAATGATGGGAATTCAGTATCGAAAGTCAGCTAAAGATTCTTATAGTTCATAATTCAGACTAACATCAACAAAATGTAGCAAACTGAGAAGAATTCCAAGAGCTCTGTGCAACAAATTCCATGCTGGAATCTGACTAAAAATCAGCCTTACTCTCTTGCTGCTAGCCATTTCAATTACCACTTGCAGCATCAGACCAGTGGTGTTCTGAAATTAATTCTAATTGATATTCAGAAATTTATAAAACTTCATATTTCTCTAATTTTTCATTGAAAAATCTGAAATTTTTACTGTTTATAAAGTTTCTATGTGCTTTTTTACCTTTATAATTACAGTAGATTCTGCTTAATTGGGTCAAATCTCAAAGAATGGAAACCAAACTAAATAAACTAATACATAATTTAAACACTTAATTGGGACAGTAGAGAAAAGGAATTTAGCAATTTTTGACATATTTTAGGAATTTTTCGAAAATATGTCAACACTACATACACTATTATTTGGCAACACTAGTGTGATGCGAATCAGTCATCTATTGTCATGCATCTGCTTAATTAAGAGTGCTATATGTACCTAGATATTCATTTACAGTGTCGATTTTATTTAAAATTTTTAAATCTTTGCCAGAATGCAAGAAAAGGAGTTACACTTTCAAGTAAAATTGCTTTGCTGGATAAAATTAAAAGCCAGGTCATTTAATACAAGCCATGGTAGACTCCTGATATAACTGTTGTACCAAAATCTACCATAGTGCATTTTCTACAACAAGAAAATTAACTGCATGAGGAGTGGGCATTATAGGTGTCTCCTACAAAAAGAAAATCAACTGCATAAGGAGTGGGCATTACAGAGAGAATTCCGGGAACATCCAAAAGAAAGCGTGATGGAAAGGATCCAGAAGTCGAACATCCAAAAGAAAGCGTGATGGAAAGGATTCAGAAGTCGAAGAAGAATTAAAACAACAGTTTTCTATAGTTAGTGGGCGAGGCGTGAATATCAGCAGCCCAGTGTTGAAGGCAAAGTCAAAGAAGATCACTAAAAAAGTTAATAATTAGGTACATATTTTAATAAAGCATTAAAATAGGTACTTAAATAAGTAGGTAAAAAAATAATTATTATCTATCTATGTATTACATATTTTATTTTAGAATTTATTATTAGTTCATTTAACTGGGGCAACTGCTTAAGTGGGCCAAAATGTCTTAGTCCCAACGCGTCCCAATTAAGCAGAATCGACTATTTCATTTATTTATTTATTTAAAGAAGTATTCATTGCATATATTATGCCAAAGTTTAAATTAAGTTTATAATTTTCTTATTCCTGTCTAAAATACTGTTATTTTAGTTTTTTTATTAAAAGACAGTGGTACTTCAAATAATTTATAAAATTTTTTACTATTGTGTTTTGCTTTTTTTTAAATATCCAGTCAAATTATTACTTCTGATAGCTGTGTCCTTTCTGAACAAAACAAGTCATGAATGATGTATTTCTGTCTATATTTTAATGTAAAATTTTTTATTTAGTAAATTAGTAACATTTTGCAAATTTTCTTAGCAAAATTATTGCTGTATATTCTCTTATAAAAAAATGCTTAAATTTATATTAGATATCATTTTTTTGTAATTGTAATTGTTTACATTAAGTTGTATGTTCATTCAACATTTTAATAGTTTTTGTTTGATTTTGCAATAATATTTAACATTTTCTAAAGAAATAACTTCTAAACTGTAAGAATGACTCTCCTTCCAAAATAACAGTTATAATCTTAGTTTTTTTACTTTTACAGGCTCAGAATATATTTTTTTTCTGCTAATAAGAGACAAATTTAATAGATAGAACAGAAATATGCTGGGAAAGAATTGGCGGACGTTCTTAGCTAGCATGCCACGTCCATTTAAATAATAATAATAAAACAGGAAAAAAATATTTATGAATCAGTGTTTAATAATAATAAATATAACCTAATATATGCAGTAATTACAATTTCAAAATAGTTTTTTTAGATTAGTATAAAATAATTTATAAAAATTGTTCCACAACTTTGCTATGTATACTTGTCAACTATTTGAAGCCATTAATTACCCTTTGCTGTCAAAACTCAGCAACCTCTGTGAATGGGTTAAGAATCCTGGCATAATCTTAGGCATAGGTAGATCATGGCTGATATTAAAATATAGTGGAAGCTTGTTGTGAACTAAATATCACGGTTGCAGAGTCGGAGTTGGAGGTTTTTGGGTGGAATCAGAGTCGGAGTTGGAATTTTAAACTGCCCGGAGTCGGATCTTTTTAAAAGGTGGAGTCTGAGTTGGATCATTTGCCATTCGATTCTGCAATCCTGAGTTGCAGAATCGAAGGTTTTTGGGTGGAATCAGAGTCGGACCTTACAAATTTTAGGGAGTTGGAGTCAGAGTCGGATTTTTTTTTAAAAGGTGGAGTTGGAGTCTGAGTGAGAGTCGGATCATTTGCCCTCCGATTCTGCAACTCTACTAAATATGCATCTTTGGCACAAATATACAACATTACAAAATTATAAACAAGTTTAAGTGGGTATTAAATTGCTTCTTTCCAGTTAAAATAAAATAAATAAATACAACAGTGCTCAGCAGTAGAAAAACTTTTAATAATCGTAATCTGAAATGTTTTTGACTAAAAACTTAGTCAACATCAGCATGAATATAGATTGACAATGTTTCAAAAAATACAGATTTTGTCAATCTATATTTCTGCTGATATTGACAAAGCTTTTAGATGAAAACATTTCGGATTACTGAAATACTTCTTACTTTAGTTATTAAATAAAAGTAAACAATAAGTCAAATAAATAAAATAAATCGTTTATTCAAAAACATTTTCGGGTATCCACATAGTCTGCCTCAGTCCATGCAGCCTCGGATTACAATTATTAAAAGCTTTTCTACTGCTAAACAGTGCTGTATTTGTTTATTTCATTACAAAATATCACCATCTGAACAAATTGCAATTTGCTTCATATTTTACAACTTAACTTCCTGTTGTATAATCAAATAATAGTAATAAATCTGAGAAATTGGCATAAAACTTTTTATAATCCACAAATATATGAGTACAAGTGCTCCTCTACTTACAATAGGATTATAATTTGATATAGCTTCATTATAGATTAAAGCAATTTAAGTCAAAAATGACTGACAATGGTAGTAATTTGAATCAATATATATGAATTATCATACACAAATATCTACAGCTATTTTTAATTTGGAGCAGAGGTAATAGATAAGCATAGAAGCATTTGTTTTCAATCACACAAGTTTATAGCTTAATATATAATAATAAAACTCGTTTAATAATAAAAGAAATGAAATAAATAAAACTCGGCTGTAATGAATGTCATGAGAGTGGGAAGAATTGATCATTATATAACCAGGACTGTTCATCGTATCCAAGAACAATATCCAAATTTGAACTTGGATCTTCCAAGGTGGCAAAAATCATCCAGAACTGAATATAGATTCTCCTAGGTGGTAAGTGATTGCTTTATCATATAGCCATCTGGCCAAATGCAAATTTTTAATGAAATAGAAAAGAGTATTTCTAGCAAATATGCTGTGAAAATAGCTAAGTTTGCATCATCATAAGTACAATCATAGGATTCAATCATCATAAGTAGAGGAACACCAGTACTAATTATTCTGTTTGCAATGTTTAATTTTGGATGAATGTTTAATTTTAGTTTTTGATGCAATGTTTAGAAATAAAGTGTGAAATATCTTGCATATACAATTGTGACACTAATATATGAATGTTTGAAACTTCAAATTTTAACAATACAAAATGATTACTGGGCATAGTTTACCAATGATGCAATATTGAAATTTGTGCAAAACAATGCTAAAAATTGGGACTCTACAATAATAAATTGTCATTGAAAGATATTCTAAACGTAAAAAAATAATTTATATCAGTAACTGATTAGCTATAATTAGACTATTAAATATATATCATCTGTAACCGTGTTAATAAGATCAAAAATTATAAGAGATGACAACTGATTATCAAATTGCAATTATTTACTTATAATTATATTGCATATTTTGAGATTGATACCAAGCATTAAGTAAAACATGTTTGTGAAGTTTTTGGAAAAATTTTTCATTATCAGAATAAATAATGTCTAAAGATTGAACAAGTCTTTAATGGTATTATTTAATTTCTGTTTAATTTGAAATAGCTTTTAAGAAAGTATTTTCATCTCTGTCATATCTATGAATCTAATAATAATCATTTTTCTTAGATAACAGCAATAATGTATTTCAATAGCATTCTTTTAATGATTTGAATTACACAAAATCTGACCAATTTTCTGAAGTTTATATTTCAAAAAATTATGATCAAATTTTGGCAATTTTCCTCATTTTATTGATATGTATAACAATTTGGATGATTGAGAATAAATTGCTGATATAATAATACTGTTTTAAATTAAACTAATTTTATTCTCTATTCTAAAGTTTGAAGAAAATTGTTTGTAAGTTGATATGAAAGATAATTTAATGTAGACCAATGATTTCCAAACTTTTTTGGATTACTGTTCCCTTGACCTATTATCATTAGCCATGGTTTATTTTTGACATTTTTCAGAGCCTGATATGTAATTCTGGTTTTTCTATACAGTAAGACTTTCTTATGAGTTTCAAAGCTGGATCACATAGTGCGAGTTCTATCAGATGACTATGCACAGCATTTGTGGAATGTGTAGATTGAAATGGTTTTGAGGACTTAAGTACGAAAAAAGCAAATAAGGTCTAACTGTTGTTTACTGACATTTCACTTGCAGTTTCAAGATCCAAATGAATGATGTACAGCACAATTTTAAGTGAAAAAATTTAATTAAGTTTTTCACCTAAAATTGTGCTGTACATCATTCATTTAGATCTTGAAGGTCTATGACTATTAAAAATGTTGCTACTGTTGTTTGTAATATTACCCTTCCACCCTATACAAAAGAGATACAGTGGTACCTTGGTTATGATGGTAATCTGTTCCAGGATTACTGTCGTTAACCAAAACAGTCGTTATCCAAGGTGCGATTCCCCATAAGATTTAAGTGAAAATTGATAAATTCGTTCTAATCCAAAGCACGATTCCCCATAGGATTTAATTGAAACTTGATTAATTCGTTCCGTCCCCATAGGATTTAATTGAAAATTTATTAATTCATTCCAGCTCCTTCCAACAACCATCATAGTAAATATTAAAAATGTAGATAAAACTCATTTAAAATGTCCTTTAATTGAAAACTGATTAATTTGTTCCGGCTCCTTCCCACAATCATAATAAATATTAAAAATGCAGATAAAACTCATTTAAAATGTCCTAAAAATATTGAAAATATCAAAATGCAGATAAAACTCATTTAAAATTGTCCTAAAAATATGGAAAATATCATTTATTTATTATATTTGCTACGTTCTACTAAAAATATGGAAAATATCATAATGCAGATAACTCATTTAAAATGTCCTAAAAATATGGAAAATATCATCTATTTATTATATTTACTACAAAAAATTAACATTAATAAAATGAATTGTTTGTGAAAACAGTTTTTAATTATCTATCTTCACCAGAAGGACAATTGGGCTCACTTTGGAGTTTTTTGACAAATGAACCCATAAGCACTGATTAGCATCATAGATTCAACAATTATTATACAGATAAGATTTGATTTTGCCTTTTGATTGCAAAAGAACAATGACATGCACTCGCTGATTTATTGTCTATATGAACTGTAGAATCTCAGACAGACTTTTTTTTCTTTTAACAAGTTGTTTTAGAGCTCTATTTTGTCAGAAGTTCACATAATCAGGAGTCGTTAACCATGACATTTTTTTCTTACAGCCACTTGTTGTTAACCAAGGTACCATTGTACTCTGTATAGAACTAGTATGTGAATGCGTGAAGTATTTACCAGCTTACCATAAGGCAACAATGAGAGAAAGAATTATAACATCCTTACATCCTAATAATAAAGAGGAGCTAAGATGGGTCTTTGTAACGAATAAAACTAAGAATTGCAAATCATCTATTTTAAGTTCTATGAAAAAACAGCAGTTATTGATAGATATTACAAGAAAATGATTCCTTAATGAGAAGCTTGCATGCATAAGAAAAGATAAAATGAAAAAAGATTACAGTTTTGCTTACAGTCCAATATAATGCTATGCTAGAAGGCCTACAGCTATCTCGCAATCAATATTTACATTTTTTTAAATACAGATCTGACTAAAATGCTTAATAATGTAGAGAGATTCATGAATAAAATTAGCTCTCCAACTATATGGAAAACCAACACCCTGCCAAATCCATTCTGCAAACTTCTGTTTGCTTATTCAGGAATACCTTGATTATCACGGTTTCGATTATTGCGATTCTCGATTTATCGCGGTTTATAATTTGATACCAAAATTCAATTATTGCACTCAAAATTTGAATTATCGCAGCTTTGAGATATATCCTACTATATAAGCAACCAGAATTACATTTGTTCTCCAGGTAACTCTCTTTAGCACTTTGTTTTTATCCGACGGCACTTGCTCACCACTCATCAGTAACTGTCTGCCTTTACCTGAAGTACATGTGAACAGGGCCGGCTTAAACCGGTAAGCAGATGATGAACAGCATCGGGACACCAAAATTATCATTTTCTCAAAATTGTTACTCAGCAATACTGTACATTGCTGAGTAGATATTACAAGAAAGCTGCATCGGGTGCCAGGATCTCTAGAGTCAGCACTGCATGTCGAATTTTATTTCTTTTCTTATTTATCCCTACAATGAATTCTAAAGAAGCAAGGATGATATCAAGTCAACAGCTTTCAAGAAGAAACATAGAGTGATCCGATATCAAGTCAACAGCTATCAAGAAGAAACGTAGAGTGATCAGCTTAGAAGATTGGCACGTTTTACATCATTTTTTGCTTTATCCCTACAATGAATTCTAAAGAAGCAAGGATGATATCAAGTCAACAGCTTTCAAGAAGAAACATAGAGTGATCCACAGCTATCAAGAAGAAATACCTCTTTATATAAAATTTAATTAATAGATGAAAAATCCTTGGCAGTGATCACCCATTTTACATGCATTATTTATCCTGATTATCGTGGTATTTATCGTGGCAACAATAACCGTGATAATCGAGGTATTCCTGTATTAAAAGTTATAATATCAGCTACTATGAGACCTATGATAGACAAGACCCATTCTCTAAATATACTCTTTAGAAAGGAAACTAACTAAGTGATGCCTTATCAGGATGAAAATTATCCATATATAGCAAGATCTTTGAAACATTTTATAGCAATACTCCATTACAACCAGGTGATGTCTTAGTTGTTATGGAATATGCTAAATTATACTAATCTATTAAGATAGCCCCAGTCTGCCTAATGCTTTATAGGTTTCTGTTAGAGAATAGACAAGATATACAAGTTACATCACTTATCTAAGGGAAATAACCCATCTAATTATCTACAAGTCTTTCTTTATATTCAACATTAAATTTTATACAAATGACTGGAATTGGCCAATTTATTACCTCGTTACTTGACACTGTTATTAGTTTGCTCCCGGCAGCCTCCCGGGGAAGTCCAGGTGTTGAAATCCTGACAATAATATTACCTTTTATTATTTAGATTATCTCATTTATTTGAAGCTGGAATAATTGATCATTTAGAAAATAAAAAAAATATCATTCTTTCCCAAGAAACTGGTTATGATTTTCACCCATTGAGTTTGGAAGACCTCTGCGGAAGTTTTGTTCTTCTCATAACTGGATATATATTATCAATTATTTGTTTTATTGGAGAAATAGTCGAAGCGCGAACAAGAATCTTACTAAACGTAAATTTTTAAAACGATATATTTAATATGGTATATATCTAATTTTTTTTATATTTCACACTTATTTATTATTCAAGCAATAATTATGAATAATTTAATTAAATAGTTGAACATTTCATTGAAGAACATTTCGGATTTTAAATATTAATTTACTGAATCCATAAAAAATATTACCTGGGTTAACGTGCATTTATTTACCTAAAAATCAATAATGAGTAAGTAATAATCAAGTATTTTAACAAATAATAACACCATAAGAAATTGTTAAAAATACTGCACTTTTAAATTATTGTAAACATACATCATAAATCATATTGCGTGCTATTTCTGAACATGACTGACACTTATATATAAATGTAAACTTCACTAAAGAACAGTTTCAGATCCTAATATTCTGCTGTATACATTTTTCGAATTAAGAGTGATTACACGACTGTTTTCTTTGTTTTGCCCATAATCTGCACAATAATTACAATAACTTTAAAATATATTATAAAATTCTTTATTTCTGAATTATATCATTTTTTAGAAATTAATAATAAAAATACACAAAGAAGTAAATACAAAGACTATAGTAGAAAGTTCTAATAAATTTTATAATTGATTTTTGGGACTTTGTATATCAATCAAACCTACAGTTTAACTATTCCTGAAATAATTTGATACGTAGACATTAAATTATTGAGCGCTGATTTGTGTATATTATTGAAGTATTTACGTTAGATTAGTTTGAATAAGCCATCATATCCCACGAGGGATATACTGTATCTGGAGGCGGCCATTTATAGAGCCCATCACAGGCTGGCCAACACCCATGATGGAGTCAACCGGATGGTTGAAGGATCGGGTTCAACGATCAGGCTGGAACCCTGCCTGAAAACTGGAGGTGTGGGACCGGATTTGAACCCCTATCCTCTAGAATGGTAAGCTATAGCTTTACCACGTGGTCATCAGGCCGATTGAAAGATTTATCAATGGTTATTAAACAATATGTTAAGTATGATATCGATAAAACTATATTCACGAAATTTACAATGAAGGCAAACTTTTGAAGTGTAGATCATTTCACTTTTCACAATCAAAAATATAAGATTATTGATAGGCACATAGATTTGGGTATTGTTTTCGATATCTAAATGACCATTAAATATTAAATAATACTTTTCCTAAGATATATTAGGAAATAGCATTTAGTGCAATATAACACAGTATCTTATAAATATTGAATTTTATAAGATTTCGTTTCATTCTTCAATTTTTCATAAATATATTATTATATATCTATTTCAATACTGTTTCACACTCTCTTTTAGTGAAAATAGTCATTAATCTTGTAAAATTTATTGCTAAATTTACATATGCTAATATCGGAAATAATGACGTTAATCTATATAACGCACTTAACATAAAAAAGAAACAGGCATTGGATTTAAGTGATGTCAATATTCAGTGCGTTTGAAAAGTAACTATAAACCTATAATAAAAACGATTATATGTTGTGGTATTGTATTTCATGCGCTACGAGTAGTTTTCTGCAAAGGTTGGTAACCTTGCGTTGTGTGCAATTTGCTTCTGTGATCTAGTCAGACTGGTGAGCATGGTGAGTACACACAGACAGTGAAAGACCAGTTTTCCAATAGTTCAATAATCGACATAGTGTAAGAGCACTAATTAAGAAATTTATGATGAGGGGATTGGTAAAGAATTATGAGCAAAGTGGTAGACAATTAGTACTGGTTTACAAAAAACTGCAAGACATATTAGCTGCTATGCAACGTAGTCCCAAACAACTCCATGCGAAAGTTGGCCCAACAGGAAAACATCGCAATGCAAATGCACACAAGGCAGTTCATAAGAAGCTCAGTCTCATCCCACACAAAATGAAAGCGGTGACAGGTATATATTTACTTTTCGAGTGAATTGTACAAAGAGGGAAAAGTTGCATCAGTTAAAATATTTCACACGAAAACATAAATATAAACATGACGAATATCTAAATATATAAATAGATTTTTGTATTTATAAATTTCAGAAGTCGTTTGATATAAGAGATATTACTATGAATAACAGTTAGAGTTTTGACAGGTATTGAATTGATAACGGCTTAATATATGTATAGTATATATGATAAGTATGATTTTACTTTAAAATTTAATAATGTACAATATCTTGTTTATTTATTTATATTCTGTATGTGTGTCTATTTTTGAAACCGATAATACTAATGCATTATACTGAAAAGTATATTTTGAAAGTTTAATTAATAATGTTTTATGTATAAGTAACTAATTTAATGTTGAATGCACAGATTTTTGGTAGATGTTTTAGATTTGTCTATTAAGGAAGATTTTGACTGATAAGCAAAATATGTATTTTAAATCTATAATAAAAATAAACTAGATAAAAATAATGATTTTTTAATATATAACATTAATCTACATAAGAATGAAATTTTCATATTCTGTAAACTGATAAACTTACTGAAAATGCTTACGATATAAATTATCAAATAAACTAACTTTCACTATAACAGTAATAAAATATTTTAATGATTCTGTAAACTGATAAACTTACTGAAAATGCTTACGATATAAATTATCAAATAAACTAAGTTTCACTATAACAGTAATAAAATATTTTAATAATTTTTCGAATCGTTCTCGGTTAAATTTTAAAATAAGTGCTATTTGCAAGAGATAGGAATGAAGAATTGATTCAAAAAAGATTTACTTTATTGCTCTACGGGTATATTTTTTAATCATAGCAATGTTCAATTAAAACAGACCTGTTATGAAATTTATAATTATATTGATCATTGTAGGAAAAGCTGCGCAAAGGTTGTTTAATATTTTAAAATATTTATAACAGACGTTTCCTCAGAAAAGGACATGTCTAAAGAATGGATGAATGTCAATGATGGTCAATATGTTAGAAACAGAAGCGCTATATTGTAAAATCGTGTTATAACCGATTGCCTTCTGATGTGATTAAGCTGTATCCTCTTATTTGAATCAAATTCATGGGTTTTATTGAAATCTAAAGTCATAATACTTACAATAAAGATATAATATACAGGATGGAAGATAAGTCTATACACCTTCAAATATTTTGATAACTATCATAGATTTCAAAAATCTGTGAATGCCAACAAATAGGGTGCCATGGTAAACTACCTGATGATATATAAGACTATATTTAAATCAAGTTACTATTCTATTATGAAATCTTAAAATCTAGAATAACCAGTTTTTTATTGAAACTTACTTCTTAAAAATGGTTTTATTTATTGAATTAATATATCTATCTATTTAAAATTTGTCTAATAAAATTAATAAACAGAATTCATCAAATGGGTAGAGAATGGCTCTATTTGATAAAATTAAGCTAACAATGTTTTCAATCCCGAGTGTGACTAGAAAGTCAATAAATATTCAATCCAACGATGCAGTAATAATAGAATATTTGGTTGCCTTTTCCACTCAGTCATACCTCGACTTACGTTGTTTTCGATTTTACTTCGGTTTTTTTTGTTAATAGGAAAAAATAATAGTTTGCTAAAGGCTGGATCTCACAGGCGTAAATCGCGATGTAAATACATCAATGTCATTTGCTGTATATTGCTAGATGCTGCGTCTTTACGCCGAAGATCACCCTTGTTCAACTTTCCATGCTGCGTAAAAGAGTATGTTGACCACATAAAAATTAATAAAACAATGATTAAAATGTGAAAAGTAATTTATAGAATTATTTAGAAGCTTTAAACTGTTATTATCGATGTTACAGATTATTTATAGGGGTATAGGTCATTTTTAAAGAAGTTATTCGACTTACGTCGCGAGTCTTGGAATGAATTAACGATGTAAGGTGAGGTATGACTGTATAGATAAAAATGCATTTTAGGATTATTGATTGCCTCTTTTTACTTTATCAAAAACGAGTTGCTACAATAAATGAAAAATTTATAAATAAACAAAATAATAAAAATAATTATAATGGTGGAATTTCTTAATAAAATTGAAAAAATTACATTCGATATGATGGAATGTAAATTGCTTGCTACAATAAATGAAAAATTTATAAATAAACAAAATAATAAAAATAATTATAATGGTGGATTTTCTTAATAAAATTGAAAAAAATACATTCGATATGATGGAATGTAAATTGCATTTGAAATATAAGAGAGTGACGACTTCTGAATGTGATAGGAGGAACGTTCTAATTTCGAGTAATTATTATTATTATTAAATTAAAGATTTCAAATTTAATAATAAGATGATGTGGCTACAGCCAAAAAATCTCTTCTGACATTTTTTTTTGTTAACAGATGACGCCACTTTCCATTCAGGGAGAATACTAAGTGACGGGGCGAAACAAGCCCTTCCACAGGCTGCCCACCCCTGCGGAGGGATCAGCCGGATTGTGGAGGACGGGGCCCGGACCCCATGATCTCTCTTCTGAGATTAGGAAACATAAATAAAATTAAGTTAATCGTAGCATTTTTCAATAATACTAACATTTGATTGTATACAGTATTATACAATCAGACATTAGCATTATTGTATAATATGCTCGTGAATATATTAATATTTTCTGTCTCTGAGAGAAAAATATTACAAGTAATATTTTATATATTCTTCATCCCTCTGAAATACTAGTAGTTTTGTCTTCACTGTATTTATTTTCATCTGTTTTCTCTGGCATGCTTCATTCAATTGTGCAAGTAGCATCCTCAAACAATTTTCGGAGAAGAGAACAGTTATCAGCAAACAACAGGCAGCACACAGAATCACTACTCACACCTAATTTACTTACATCTAATTTCACATCTGATTCACTTACAGCAATTTTCCTAACAAATGTATGAATGTATAAACAGTCACGGTTCATCAACCTTTTTCACATACTACCTCATTTGTAAATTATTCTTACATTTATTTATTTATTGCCACACTTGTATAACTGTTAGCATATATCGATATAGTTGCACCAATCATTCATATCATTGTCAGTACTTTCCACAAATTACTTCCATTCACTCGGCTCTATGTTTTTCAAGATCTACAAAAGTACAGAATACCTTCTTTGATCATTTAATAAAATAATATACTTGATTTATAATTAAGGAACATTTAATATTGAAACCATCATCACTTTCTTATTACTTAGAATATTACTTAGAAATAATATTATAGAAATACAATTTTATTGAAATTTCTTTGAAATTTAAACATATATACAAAATATTTGAAACGATGCACTTAATGCTCGTTTCAAATATTTCAGTATCCTCCATGTCGCAAGCCCAGCTTGGCACATGGAGGATACTAGTTCAAATCCAGGATCCGACAACTTCACTTTTTCAGGAGGGATCCTGGTCTGGCCTCTTTGAACCACATCCTTCAACCATCCGGTTAACCCTATCATGGGTGTTGGCCAGCCTGCGATGGGCTCTATAAATGGCCGCCAAGTGATAGAGAATATCCCTCGTGCGATATCTTTCCTAATGGTGATTTTCTCACAATTGTAAATGAATTCAACCGGTTAACCCTATCATGGGTGTTGGCCAGCCTGCGATGGGCTCTATAAATGGCCGCCAAGAGATAGAGAATATCCCTCGTGCGATATGGCGGCTTAATTAAAGTAACCTAACCTAACTAATCCTCATAATCTGAAGTCATTGTTAAGTAAAGAATAGTAGATTGATTGTTTTTCCATGCATTTAAATCAGTAAATTTGTATATTTGTGTTTTTGAAATTAATTGTTTTTTGGATGTGGAAAATTATTTTTATGATTTTCCATGTCTTCAATATTATTACCACTATCAGTATATGAAAAATCCGCAGGCGGATTACAAGAGTACAATAGCCTATCGCAGGCGAACTACAAACATTTTTAATATTACTGAATAAATAAAGTATGAGGATCGAGCCAATGTTCTATGCCTTGTCTTTCGACAATCTCACTACTAACAGCAGTGTGAGGATTGCAAAGTTTCTACTCACCTTAATTTATTTGTTTTATATCTAATGAAGTCAATCTGAGACAAATAGTGCTTTTACAGTATTACTTTCGCATTGATAGAGTGCCTCCAAAAAAGATATCCCTGAACTGTTATTCGCTACACGTAGATAAGTGGCGCCGAAGA
This sequence comes from Olivierus martensii, assembly GCA_000484575.1. NCBI lineage: Eukaryota > Metazoa > Arthropoda > Arachnida > Scorpiones > Buthidae > Olivierus > Olivierus martensii. The sequence goes on along the minus strand of AYEL01012253.1, from coordinate 2,262 downwards.
AAGGACTGACACAGAAACTTATATAAACAAATAAAATTTTTGAACATCCTACATCCCCATCATAGAAAACAATGAAAACCTACATTCCCATCATGTGTTTGAGTGAGTGGTGTTTATGTGTTGTATGTAACTAGTGCTGTATGAAAAATGTTTTAAACCATTTCAAAACACTTCTGTCGAAAATAATCGCATTGATATATCTATGGGTCGGAGGTGTAAGACACTATGTCACATTTACTACATTTTACAGGAGAGCAGTTTGAAGTTGTTTTACGTTATTCTCCCTTATGGACTTGGTGTAATTTAAAAGCATCGTAGCTCCACCTAATTATTGATATAGGACATAATGTTATATACCTGTGGATAGAGGACGAGAAACCCATTGATTTGTGCCAATAATCTCATTTTGGCCAAAAATGGACATAGTGCCCTATACTTTGGCCAAAAATGGACATAGTGCCCTATACCTCCGACCCACAGATATATATTATAATACATATATATATTGAAATTTATTTTGCCAAATAGTAATATGTTGTGTAAGAATGATTAAAAAACATCAGATTAATCTTGCATATTATTCATGAGTTTTGGATAATTTGATCAATAAATAAATAAATGAGTTATTAAAATGTCGGAATCTTTCGTGACTTGTAACTCCACCATTATTTATTAAAATTTATATATGTATCTCCATTAGACTGAAACTAAATACTCGTCTGAGGATATTTTTCAATTGCGGGTTCCCCTACTGCAGATGGGTCCGTGTCTTTGTTTACGGATGCTATCCTGGAACCTTCCAATTGACCCCATCATGGATATTGACCATCTTCTGATCAGCTATAAATATGACTGCCTAAAAATATATTTCTTCTAAGATTTGTTGGCGTCATTTAATCAAACCGACCCGAATCTAAAACTAAACTTTCAATCTGTATCCAAACTTTGAATTTGAAATCTCACGATTTCATTTTTAGTTCAGTTATTCCACAAATTCATTTTACTCGCGTTTTCAGCTGAATATGAGTATTAATGATGCCCGATATTTAAGATAAATATCGGGCATATTCTTAAATATCGGGCATATTTAAAATTGCAAGATAAATTGAGCTATTGTAATCGTTTTTACTTTTAGGGTACTTCATCTATCAATAGATATGCAAAAATCTTGGAAAATCACATGATCAAATATGATTTCTCAGAAAAGCAAGACGACGAAATTATTAAACGAAGTCAGAATGATCGATTTGCTTTTATATCTACTAAACAACATTTAAATAAATTAATCCAAAATAGATTAACAGGAAGATTAGTGATCACCGACGATTCATATTTAATCATATCTTATTCATATTTTATAAGAAAAGGATTTCCTTACAAAGATAACATTAATGAAATGTAAGGTTTAATATAATTATGCATTTTAATCAATATGTAAATTAATTTGTTTTTAATAAACATTTACAAATATACTCGTTTATTTGAAGCTGGAATTATTGATTATTTAGAAAATAAAAGAAATATTCCTTCCTATGAAACTTATTGTGATCTTCATCCATTGAGTTTGGAAGAACTCTGCGGGATTTTTGTTCTTCTGATAAGTGGATATGTTATCGTTAAAGTATGAAATCCGTTATTTTATAGAATACCTAGTTATTCCATGAAATAACTGATCGTGTCCGTTAAAGTGTAAAACTCTCTTGTATTTCATGGTTTAACTAGTTATTTCATAGAATAACGATCTGCAGCCCGTTAAAGTGTAAAATAATCTATATCATATATCTCGCTTTTTAGTATAAGGTATTTACGTTTCGTTTAACAATATGTAAAGTAGCGGAAAAAAAAAACGTTAATTTCGAATTCAAAAAAAAATAATTTTTGAAGGACGGCAAAAATACCAAAGCATAAAACACCGAGAATACTTTTTCGCCATACTCTCAAAATGTCAACGACAAATACATTTATCTTCCACCCCTACTGCATTTATGAACTATTCCAGGCCATAGGGAGAGAACTTGTTTAGCGTGTTGGCGCCATTTCATTCCGGTTAATTGATTGCTTGCACGTACAGTGCCGGCTGCTGTTCGTCAAATACTGTTTCCACGTATCAGGTACAGTCGGATGCAAAAAGGTTTTCAGTTTTCCGGAAGGAGTTCGGCTTCCTTTCAATTCACAAATTCATCATGCATTAGTCTGAACAGGTTTGGCTATCTACGATGCAACAATAGAAGCTTCTATATCATTACAAGTTGTGTAAATAGG
>AYEL01012252.1:0-82961 GCA_000484575.1 Olivierus martensii | reverse complement strand
ACGGCCGCATAAAACAATTATATTCCCGATCCCAGTTCAGTGTCTGCGAACAAAAATTAATTAAAATCGAAGAAGTACCGGATGTAGAAATATCGCTCCGGTCGGTTGCTACAGCTCAAAGTTTAGGTACTGGTCAGGGATTTAAAAAATGTTCATGTAAAACCCAGTGTGTCAACAAAAAATGTTTTTGTTTTAGAAATAATGTTCTTTGTAATTCCAAGTGTCATTTTAGTAATCCTTGTTGTAACAAATGATTTTATGGTACGTTTCCATAAATACCATTTATACGCTGCATAAATTAGATAAATTGCTTCTTTTTCATTTTAATTGTCTATCATTTCATTTATTTAATTGTCATTATTTCATTTTAGATAAATTGTTTATTTTACACTTTAACTGTCTCTCATTAGTTAATTTATAGAATACCTAGTTATTTCATAGAATAACTATTTAAAGTGTCAAATTATTAACATATTACACAATTTAACGGATACGATCAGTTATTTCATGGAATAACTAGGTATTCCATGAAATAACTGCATTATATACTTTAACGGTAACAGATATATACTGTATTATCAGTTGTTTGTTTTATTGGAGAAATAATAGTCGGAGCACGAACAAGAACCTTACTAAACGTAAATATTTAAACGATATATTTAATATTTCATTAAAATTCATCATACTTCGCATTTATTCATTAAAAAACTGTAACCATATATAATTTAATTATACAGCTGAAGATACGCAATGAAAAATAAAACAATTGCATTGAAGAATGTTAAATATCAATTTTATTGAATCCATTAAACAATATTACTTGGATTAATGCGCTTTTAATTTATTTAAAAATCAATAATGATTAAGTAATGTAATAAGCAGTGATTGTTAACAAATAACAACACCATAAAAATTATTCAAAATATTACACTTTTAAATTAATGTAAACAAACATCATAAATCATATTGCATATTGTTCCGTAAGAAAGCTGGCACTTGTACATAAATATTAGCTTCATATAAGAACATTTTAAGATTATAATATTACTACCATGTACATTTTCGATATTAAGAAAGAGCGGCTATACAATTATTTCTTTGCTGTTGCCCATAATCTTCACAATGACTACAATAAATTTAAAATATATCAATAAAATTCTTTACATATTTTTATATATAAATTATTGATAAAAGATATATAAAAACATAAATACATAACTATACGAGAAAATTCTAATAAATTGTATAGTTAATTTTTCGGCCTTTGTATAATCAAACAAATCTGTAGTTTAACTATTCCTGAAATAATTGAATAAGCAGACGACATTAAATTATTGAACAGTGATTTATGTATATTATCAGTGGTTATTAATAATAAGTTAAACATAATATCGTTTAAAATTATATTCAGGAAATCTGCTATGAAGACAAATTACTGTAGAGAAAAATCTCTTTTTTTTTTTTTTTCACTATCAAAAATCTAAGATTACTGATAGGCATAAAGATTTGGGCATTATTTTTACAGTAAAATTCTCTTCAAATATCACATACATATTATTTCTAAAATATAACAGATAATATTTACTGCAATATTTAAATTATATTACAAATATCGAATTTTATAAAATTTGGATTCAGATCTCAATTTTTCATAAATATATTATTGTATATCTATTTGCAATGCTGCTTCAAGCTCTCATTTAGTGAAAATAGAAAAATTCATTTATGTTGTACAATTTATTGCGAAACTTAGATTTACTAACATTCAAAATAATGACGTTAATATGTATAAAATATATAACATTAAACACACAAAATAGATTTAAATACACAGGATTTAATAATGATGTCCATATATATAGAAATAAAATCTGTATGAATTAGAGTACTTGTTATGCATTATAGTTCGTACTAGACATCACGAATAACTAAATTTTGCACTTGTAAATTACTGAATTCGTTTGACATAAGAGATACTACTGTGGATAACAATTGAATTTGATAATTTTCTGGAATGCATTAAATTGGGAACAGTTTAATATTTAAATATTTGTTTTAAAATTTAATAATGAACAATGTTTTGTTTATTTATAAATATGTGTGATTGATATTGTATAAATATAAGTGTGATTGTTTTGTAATGTGTCATTATACTGATAAGTACATTTTTTAAATTTAACTAAATAGTGTTTTATGTATAAGAATGTTTTAATATTTATGAATCAACCTATTTTGAATTTAATTCTCAATATATGAAATTCTGTCACAGATGTTATAGATTTCTGTATTAGAGAATATTTCTACTATTAGTATAATATGTATTTTAAATTCAAAGAAAAAATAAAATAGTTATAAATAACGATTTTGAAATTTATAGCATTAATCTACGACAGAATGATATCTCGCCATCTGTAGATGATGATGATCGATTTTGAAATTTATAGCATTAATCTACGACAGAATGATATCTCGCCATCTGTAGATGACGATGATACAGTAAATTTAATACAGGAAAGTATATGCTTTAAAGATGCGAAAATTTATAAATTTACATCTTAAAATGTTTACGATAAAAATTATCACATAAATTTCCTTTCACTATAAAGAGAACTGAAATATTTTATGACTTTTGAATCTTTCTTAGTGGATTTTTGAAGAAACAGTGCCATTTGCAAGAGACAGATATAATATCACATAAATTTCCTTTCACTATAAAGAGAACTGAAATATTTTATGACTTTTGAATCTTTATTAGTGGATTTTTGAAGAAACAGTGCCATTTGCAAGAGACAGATATAGTGTTTTATTGAGAACGTTCAAATAGAACTAGAGACTATTAGATAATGCAAAGAGAAACAGCTACCTAAGGTCGACGACAGGATCAAATAATCGTTTCTATGATTCGGTTCCCATCTTTACAAATATAAATTATCAATTTGGAATTTATTGAAAATGATCAATATCGGAACTATATTTTGTTGTAATGAGATAAAAGCCAATATGCTTTCAGAAAATATTTTACATAAATATTATTCACACTGAATGAAAATATATATACACTATTATGTTTCTGTAGAGAGTAAAGTTGATTAAAAATGATTGATATTGGATCATGTTTGATTTGATCTCTGCCTTCAAACGATAAATAGATAAAACCTTTATAATATGATGATGGGAGTCCAAATTATGACAATATGATATAGAGAATATCTTTTTAATATATTTGTCGACCGGATGGCCATGTGGAAAAGAGTTTGCTTAGCATATTAAAGGATCCGGATTCAAATCTGGATCCACATCAGTTTTCAGAAGCTGTAGGGGCCAGGCATTGAACTGCCATTCTCTTCAATCTGTCCAGTTGACTCGATCACGGGTGTTGATCACCCTGTGGGTTCTATATGTGCCGCCACCAGATAAAGAATATCCAATGAGGATATGAGGCCACCGGATGGCCAAGTGGTAACGCATTGGCGTGCCACTCAGGAAGACCCGGGTCTAGTCCCGGATATTTTCGGGGTACTAGGCCCGGCCCGGTGATTCCGTCCTTCACCATCCGGCACTCCTCCACAGGTTAGGATGCAGCCTGTGGTTGGAACTGGCACCGCCCCCTTAGTAATCTCCCTGATTGGAAAGGAGGCGTAAAATATGCAAAAAATGAGGATATGACCTCTTAAACAAAACTAAGATAAATTTTTTAAATTTTGGCATATGTTCGTCATCAAACTTATACTTAACTTACTGTAACTTACTTATAATTCAGCTATGCAATAATCTACCATGAATGTTTGCAAAAGATTCAAGTTTTAAATGACTGCAAGAAAAAATAATCTTCCTAATCCTCCTAACAATCATGGAAGGTTATTGCATAGCTGAATTTTAAATAAAGTTACAGTAAAAATTAAGATTATTTTCTCTTACACTTATTTAAAACTTGAATCTCTTGCAAACATTTATTATTAAACACTGTTGATAAGTTTTGTTATTATGATGATAACTTTTAATACAGGAAAGTATATGCTTTAAATAAAGTTAATGTAAAAATAATGCTTTATATAAAGCATTACTTTTACATTAACTTTATTTCTTTCAATACAAAAACGGCAAAGTCTTTCACTATATCAGCTGAGAGTAGTTGTTAAAATAAAAATATAATAGTAAAAAAATAAATAAATAAATTTTACATGATACTGGAATTGGTTAAGCCGATTGATATTACAGAAAATTGCCAGAAATTATACATGCAAAAAGAAATCCATATAGTTGGTTGGATATTTTATCGTTTTTTTTGTGTTTGGGTCAACAAATGGTATTTCTTTCCATACTCTAAGAATACTAAGTGCTTCCATAGACAGCCCACTCCTGTGAAGGGTCAGCCGGATTGTTGAGGACAGGTATTAATAAGTAGGGCCGACCCCAAGATAAACATTTAAACCCATGATTTCAAGAGGTGAGACCCGAGATTCGAACCCTGTCCTTCCAGAGTGGAAAGATGAAGCATTTCCACGAGGCCAATTTGTCCAACTTCTTTTAGAGTTTAATGGCTCAGGCTTGTACACTAAGCTGTGCCAAAGTTTGCATAATATTTAAAAAGGACAATATTATGAATGATGACCAAATATAATTACTAGTTATAATGTGATAATACGTTTATATAGATATATGGCAGTAATAAGTTATCTCAAAGCAAGAAATCGAGAAGAAGGAATTCATAAAATCAAATTTGTATTGTTGGGATAAAAATGACCTGAAATATATCAGCGACAAATGGCGGTTTTACTTGCAAATATTTCCAGAATAAGGCAGACAATAGATAAAGAATATCCAATTATTAGAATTATAATGGCTCCAAATAAGTTTTTTATATTTAACGGACGAACTTCAGAACCATTTTCTTCTTCGGGAATTTTTTCGGGTCCAAAACGGTGGCTCATAATTCCAGATTCGAACAGTCGAGTTATTCTGAAAACAAATGATTCATTCAATATAAGTATTCGTAGCTATTATAAAAACTTGAAGAAGTTATAAGTAATTAATGCTTACATTTTATCTATAACATTTTTATATGGGAATCCTTTTCTTAAAATGTATCCGTCAGTAAATGTGACTAAAGAATCATCGGATATATACCATTTTCCTTTTTTTAAATATTTTCTTGTATACATGATACTTTTTATGTCAATTATGGCTGCAAATCTACCTCTGTTCAATCGCTTTAATATATTTTGAAAAACTGTTATATAATTACCTTTCTCGGTCATGTGTTTTGTTAACACATTTGCTACCTCCATTTTGTTTTCCTGTAAAGATTTAATAACTTTATTAGTTTTATATATTGCTGAATTAAGCTTCATAATTCGGATATCTGAAAACTATAAACATTTTTCCAAAGATTTTAATTAATATATTTTAACGCGATTACTTTGTTATAGTTTATAAAATTTCTGTAAATTTGTATTCTATTTAAGTCTATTTGAACCTACTTTCCTAAGATAAAAAGAAATTTGTAATGATCAGTCACTTTTCGCTAGTTAGCCCTGCAATCCGCAGAAAGTAAGTGATACGCAGACAGTGAATGAACCCGCGGAAAGTGAGTGTGTACAACCCGCGGAACGTTAGTAAACTTTGAAATAATGAATAGATTTTTATGATATTTATTTGTGATGCTTATTCGTTAAATTTATCTCTAGGCTGTATCCTTTAATCTTGTAAGATGTTGAAGATTCTGAGGTAATCTCTTAAAATATCCGATGTTATTAATTCGATTTTTATAAATTTTTTTATTTCATTTGCACCAGATGCCGGTAAGCATTAGGCTTAAATAAATACAGGAAATCGTAAGTCAAGAATAAATTAGCAACACCAAGTAATGCTCGACTTACGACGGAGTTCGGTTTCCAAAATTCGAATTGTAAATTTAAAATGATTGAAATCGGAAATGCGCAAAATTTATAAATTTCCCGCTATTAATGTTTACTAAAACACTGTGTATTATCTTATTAAACGTAAATAACAAAATACTATAAGAATCAGATTCAAAAATGACGCTTTCCATTTATGAGACCATTGAATCTGGGAATCGAAACCAGGTCAATTGCATTGACCAATAGCACAATATATCGATGACCTCGCCGTCGTAATTACGAGTTGCTCGTAATTCGAACATTACCTACATATGGATTGCATGCATTTCTTCTATGGAATCAATGCAGATAAATGATATACATAATTTTACGGAAGATGTAATAATGGATAAAAATTACAAATCGCCACCAATATATGCTGTCAATATGTCTTAATCGTGGGTGACGTCTAAAAATATAATGTCTCTAAGACACAGAGATAGATGATGTAACGAATATGCATGTTGGCAGGATGGGCGCGTGATGAAGCTGTGACTTATCACCTTGGATGATCCAGGTTCAAATCTGTGTCCCATAGTTTTTCAGGAGGGAACCGGGCGCGGCCCGTTTGAACCCCATACTTCAACCATTCGGTTGACCTTATCATGGATATTGGCCAGCTTATGATAGGCTCTATAAGTGACCTCCGCCAGTTACAATATATCCCTCAAGCAATATGGCGGCTTAGCTATCTAACCAACTAACCACAAATATGCATAAATGCATGACTCTACAATAATTCCGTGCTCATAAATTTATGCATATTCTTTGCACGAAAGTCAATTGATGGAGTAATACTGTCATTTTATTTTGCAATTTTAAAACATAATAATCTGATTTTTTTTACTTTTTTATTGTATGATTAATGACATTGCAAAATCATATTGTCATACATCAATGTTCGAATACATACCGAATGTAGACCATTGATTTTTTCAAAAACAGTTTGTTTTGTAAACAAAAAGCATCCCCTAAATTTGAATTAATGACAGAAATATATATACAGATATACTTCGTTGTTGTGGGAGATATGTTCCATTCCATCCCTGTAAAGCGAATCACAGCCTTTCTTCATTTTCTAATGCATATAATGCCAGTAAAATACATTTAAACTCTTATTCGTTAAGTGCACAATAGCGCTACACACAAAATTTCGGACTAAAGACTGCATTTTAAAGCATTCGCCCATCACTTTGCAGGTCAGATTCGATTCCAGGTCTCACACCTTCAGTTTTTCAGGATGGCTCGGACCAAGCTACAGTCCGTATCAAAATAATAGCCTCACTATAATTTGGTTTATAAATTTAAATTTATTAAATTCAATCTTATTGAACAGATATTTTTTGCATTTATACAATACAAGTCATTGAAGAAAACCATCAAGAGAAAGAAATATGAAGAAAACAAACTTTAATGAGTGTTTGTTTTTAAGTGTTTCAAAAAAATAGCCTCACTTTTAAAACTTTCTAACTGATGAGGCTTTAGTAATCTGATTTTCCTCCTTTGTTCTTAATAATCTCAATGCATCTCTTGTGCATTGAATTAACAAGATTTATTCGAATATTTGGAGTAATTTTATTCCATGAAGCCAAAATTGATAAATGAAGTTCATCATACTGCTTGTTAGACTTGTAAACCTCTCTAGCCATAATACCCGAATGGTTTCAGTAGGGTTCAAGTCTGAACTTAAAGATGGCCAATCTAAAACATTAATGGGATTGTCTTGAAACCACATTTTGTGGATTTAGCATTATGGATTGGAGCTAGGTCTTGTTGAAATATCCAATTTTGTCCTGCTATTTCCTGCGCAATTGGAATAAGATGTTCAGCTAACAGTTGCTGATATTGTAGTGCATTCATACGACCATTAACAATGGCTAATTGGGACTGGCCATTGGCTCCAAATGCTCCCCAATTGATCCAGCTCCTTGTATGCGTCTTTTGAACCATTGTCCTTCTCGACGTAGATCATGCCAATAGCATTTGAATCCATCTGGGCCATCCTTGTTCCATTTCTTTTCATCAGAAAAGATCACTGTATGCCATTTTTCTTTCCAGGAGACATGATTTATAGCCCAGTTCAATCTTGTTTCTAAATGGATGGGCTTCCAATTAGGTCTGCTTTGACCTTTCACATATTCAATGTTTGGACTGTTCTTCAAATAATGTCAAACAGTGGATTTCGAGGCTGAGAGACCAGAATTTGAAATAATTTTATTAATTGAATTGCATTTGTCAATTTGGTGATCAATGACACGTTTACTTTTTGATGACAATACTGAAGGTCTACCAGGATGTTGAGCATGTCCATATGTATCTGGATTTTTAATGTAATTATTCACTACTTTAGGAGATCTATGAAAAAATTTAGCAATATACCTATTAGACAGGCCACTCATTTTCATTCCATCAATTTTTCCTTTCTCATGATCAGATAATGCTTTTCCACGTCCCATGATAAGATCAAATGTATTTCAGCTGATATAAATGTTGGACAATAAGCTCCTGTTAGTTGAAACCTTATTTTGCATATTTATAATGTGGTCTCATGCAAAACAAAAAAAATTAGCACATTTTTCTAGTGAGGCTAAATTTTTGAAACAGCTATAAAACATTTTTTTTTTAAATAAATTATTTAATTTTTTAAATTTTACGCCCTAACTACTACACCATTTTATTTTAATGAGTACAGGTAATTTGCATATTTTCTTTATGACAACCTTTTTTTTTATATTTATTTTTTTCAAATGTGTTGGGTGAGGCTATTATTTTGATACGGATTGTATCTAGATGTTAATTTTTGTTTACATACCTATTCTAAGTATTATTTTACAAAATATTTTCATTTTGAAATATAAAATAAAATTATGGAATATAATTAAGAAGCGCAAGAGTGGGGTATATTTGTATAAAATGTAATATTTCATATCTGTTCCACATGCATTTTCGCTTCGTTTATTTTATCGGACCCAAACTTTGTATAGTAACTTCGAATGAACCTGTGAGTAAATAGGGTACTCTAATTTATGATCTTCCTAAAGGGGAGAGCGTATCTTTGGATCATAACGGAAATGGGTATTATCTTACGTGCAAAGAAATATCTATTATAAGTGAGACAGCATTAAGCATTTTCGTAAATGATTTATTTCATTTATATTAAGAAACAGTTTACTTACCTGTAAGAAAGCAGTTATTCCCGTGTTAGCAAATGTACCACAAGAATATTCCCCACGTGTTACAGCGTTTGCCAATTCTTCAAATGTGGTAGGATGTGGCTCTTCCACGGATGTAGCCATAAATGATGTTAAAGTTCCACTATAACTAAAAGTCAATACGGCCATAGATAACATCCATATTCCAATAGAAAATCTTGTCCAAATTCCAATGATATTATTTAAATTTGCTCCTAAATGAAAGATGATATGTTGAAAATTTTTCATTTTGCCAATATAAAATATTCAAAATTATGTTTGTACCTTGATTAACAAAAGTTCCAAATAGATACCAATACATTTTCTGTACAGACCAAAATATTTCCGTATTCCTTCCTCTGTTATCGTAATTTATTATTTTTGGCAAGAATAATCCAGCAATTACAGCAGTAATAAATAAAGCCAACCAAATCTTAGAAATAAAATATTTTTATATATTAGTGATTCTATATAAGAAATTAGATTATTAAAAATAAAAAATTTTATCACAACTATGTTTCTATGTACAGAATTTATTTCATATATTAAAATTACAATAATCTCTTAATTTTTATCAAAGATAATGTTCGATATAAATCATTTAAGCATGTTTTTAGAAAGAAAAGAATGTTTATGAAATAACTCTGTTCTTGTTTCTATTTTCATGTCTGTTGCCATCTGTGTGTTTTCAACTAATAACTTTTGAATTATTAATAATTTATCACGAAATTTGTTGATGATCTTCTATTATTGAAGCTCCCATGTCGTTACTTCACTTAACTCTTTAGCTTTAACTACTTAAAAATGATGGAAATTTAAATTTCTGAGATTATCTCTTAATACTTTTTCAATTTTCGGATATTGAATATGTTATAAGAAAAAATAATTAAATCATCAATAAGTACGGAACATTACAATTTACTTCTGCAATGATTATATATCAGCATAAAAACAACTTACGTGAAGAGAGAAAGGTTTATATATCGATCTCCAAGTTATTTCTGTTGCCATTCGTTTTAATAAAAACTTAACTGGAAGCACTGTAATAAATGTAGAAAAATCCACTACACGCATTCGATCCTCTCTGATAAAGTAATGCTTTGGAGAAATATCTGCTTCCTAATAATTTTAAATCCGAAATAATAAAATATAGTATCTTTAAACTGATAAGTATTTAATTGAAAATTTGTGATAATAATGATGCTTCCTAATAATTTTAAATCCGAAATAATAAAATATAGTATCTTTAAACTGATAAGTAATTGAAAATTTGTGATAATAATGCAAATAATAAAATTTATGAATGGCTTCTAAATTAATCTTTACGATATTAAATACCTTTTCTACTGTCAAATCACTTAATTTCTTTCACTTTAAAATTTCTGAATATCTAATTGTTTAATACGCATTATACGTACTTTATCGACAATTTGTCTAAACATTCCTGAATATGATCCATTTTCGTGTCTTTTTCCAATTTCTTTTAGCATTGGTTTTATCACTTCATATCTGAAAAAATTTTTCTGTATTACAAATTTAATGTGTGACTAAAAGCAAAATTTTAATCACCAAAATTTGAAAACAAAATATTAATTTTAGCTATGTTTAAAAAATATCCGAAAGAATATATTTTAAAAATTTCGTGATATTTACATGATAAATTTTTGATGCTTTTTATATGATTCCAATAAAATATCCTTATTATTAAGTTTTTCTATGTATGATATAAATATATTAGATATAAAGAAAATCGTAGTACCGGTACTGATTAAAAGCTCTGAAACTGAACATTATAAAAAGTTCAATATTTTAACACGTGATGTACATAACAGAAATTTTATGAAATGGAATAAATAGTTTTGTTTATGTTTATTCAGTGTAAAAGCATAAACAAAAATATACTGTACTAAATCAATACAATATTATCTTACAATGTAAAATTTTAACAGCTCGATAAACTACTGTTTCGGTTAAAAGTTTCTTGTTGAAAATGGTTTCATTTATTTTAATTAATTTAAGTATATATTTAAATATTTTAGCCTACTTTCCTAAGGGAAAAAGTGTCTTATACATAATCATGTTTGTTCTCTGTATTTCACCCAATAAATATTTTGTGAAATTTATTATGTAATTATTTTCCGCTGTTAAAAGTCATTTGATGTCGCAATAACTAATATCTTTAGAATCGTTTAAATCCATATAAATAAACGATATGTAGTCAATGCATTTGATTATCGCCAAAATTCTATTTTATTCTACTTACAATAGATGGCGCAACATATTAAAGAGAAGTATAGTACTGGATAGGGAAAGTTCAGATAATAATATTCTAACAAAGCATTAACATATTCTACATATTTTCTTTATTTACATTATTTCAGTTAAAAGTTTGTTACCTTTATACTAACACACAAAAAAACTGACACATCCCAGACAAATTTAAAACAAATTCCAAGTTTTATTTACAATCCTCAACAAAAAACTTTGAAATAGTAAACAATACAAAAATTTATTTACATTTTATTTACAAATTTTTGATGGCAATTCTCATTCCTATTGATTTACTATCAAATTTAGCAGATTTTTTAATTTCACTGGATTTATTAAATTTTCTTAAGAGAAAATAAATTCTTGTTTTAAAAAATTGTTTCATAAGTTTTAAATGGAGAGAATGACATTTTGGAAAATAAGCTTCCATGTTTTTTATTATAGGATTTTGAATAATATCATTAAAAGTATATTTAGTCCTAAGTATCAATTGCTCATTTATTCGAATTAGTTTTTCAGTCTCTAAAAAAAGCTGAAAAACTAATTTATTTACAAAAACCAGGTTTTTCTCAGGAATTAGTTTTTCAGTCTCAAAAAAGAGCTGAAAAACTAATTTATTAACAAAAACCAGGTTTTTCTGAGAGATATTTTCAGTATTTAATGAATATTTTTTAAATTTGTTAAATGCATCAACAGGACCATTTCATGACCAATTTCTGAAGTTTTAAGAAGAATGCCTTCTTCACATTTTTTACAAATAACTGTAGAAATTTTGATTCTTGCTACAATATTCCCTGCTAGATAATACAACGACTACTGTTCTATTCTTAGAATTGAATCTTCAATCTGAAATAATATTTATGATCATTAATAATGATATACAAATAAAAACGCACATTTACATAATTGATTGCCAAATATGATCTACAAAGAAGAAAACTTCTATCTTAATTTGGAATTAAAAAAAAAAATTGTTTTTTTCCTTTATTGTTACAATAAAGACTTCAATAATGCTGAGCTACAGTTGATGGCCAAATATGATCTACAAAGAAGAAAACTTCTATCTTAATTTGGAATTAAAAAAATTTTTTTTCCCTTTATTGTACAATAAACATTTCAATAATGCTGAGCTACATTATGATTTAACAAATTTATACACATATCCTTAATAAAAAATTCTTTATAGAAAATTTCCTTTCTAGCCCATGCATATAAAAAATTCTGTACCAAAAATTCTAAAAAATTGGTAATAGATTTCTGAAATCTGACTTGTGAAATGTATATTTCAATATGTATTTTAGCATGTTTACATATATAGTTGTTTTATAAAATGTATAGCTTATTGATAAATTAAAATTTCTTTGTAAAAGTACAATTTAAGTTTAATGTATATATAAAAATGTTTTATTTCATAATATAAATAATGAATATAATATTAGAAAACAGAAATTGTCTTTACAGGGCTTTAAAATCAATGAACTAAGTATTTTTAGCTAAAATGGATATGTTTTATAAAGAATTTTTATTAAGGATACACAATTCAATTATTTTGATTAGGGGATTGTACCTGTTTTTCCATGCAATCTGATCAATTATATTTTTTATTTTTTTTACTTAATATGTTATTTTTCGAAATTATTAATCAGTAAGTTGGTTATTTAATGGTCACATAAAAATGGCTTACCATGCAGAGCTTTGTCGATCTCATCGCCACAAATTTTTTCTCCCTAATCTATGAAGCCAAATTTTTCTTCTTTCTTCGTTCCTTTTGCCCGATGGAATGGCAAACAATCGCTCTTTTGATTTCCCTTTACATTCAACTGCACAACAGCCCGTCATATTGACAAAAAATTGCAATAATTACATTTTGTAGACTATATAGAATACACTGACATATACACATACGGCTTTCTTTGCACTAAAATGGCGGAAAGGAGGTCACGTGATACAGAGCAGCCTATGGGAGCGCTAGATTGTCGGCAAATGCACCGGAAAAGTGTGTCGCTATTTTCCCTATCCAGTACTTTAAAGAGAACGAACATAACTTATTTGCATTGTTACCCCGGTAAATGTCCAGCGCTATTTATTGTCGATAATATAAATATATCCATATTATAAAACACTCACTAACTTTTATATTTTATGCCATCTAGTATATAGCATAAAATAATGGTATTAATAATAATGGGTGCGTTCCAAACTTCAACAGACTAATCAGTGATGAGTAAAAAATCTCAGCAAACCGTTCAAAAGCTCAACAATCAGTGATGAGCTCATCAATCGGTCATCACAGTAATCGCTTTGAAAGGTGGTGAGACTGATGACACCGGTTTACACCATTTATCTAACGTCGCGGAAAAAGTAGTTCCTACTAGATAAAAGTTAGTATATGTTATAAATCATCATCATCGTTGCTGTTTACGGGCAATAAATTTCAGTGCTTTCTAATGACGCTAAAGAAGTTATAACATTCATTATTTTCTTCTTCACCAGCATGTTAGCCGCCATCTTATCTCCATACTCAACAAGTTGTTCCAGAAACATAGCTGATGTTGAGTTATTTCTGACGTCAAAAGAGATTAATCATTGATGACTTGCTGTTGAGGTTTGGAAGGCAGTCAAAAGAGACTAATCACTGATGACTTACTGTTGAGGTTTGGAACTCACCCAATTACATAACTATGATTGTATATTATTAAAAATAAGATGGCGAATTATTTAATAGAATTTTATGATAAACATAGAAATTATGCCACTGAATCTGATTAAAGTTTGGAAAGTAGGCAATCAGTACTTTCGGAATTACTTGTGTTTAATAAAATTGATAAAGAGTATCAAACAAAATTACATACAAGCATCGCTTACAAGCTGCCATTTATATTTTGTATATTATGAATCATATTAAAAAGTCAAATGTGGTTTCACCAATATATAGGCGAGGTAAAAACTGTCGCTCACCATCTGGAGGATTTGGTTCGATTTCAGGATCCACAATTTCAATCCTTCAGGAAGATTCTACCCTACATTGTGCCCATTCTTCAACTTTATAATTGATTCGGCTAGATTAAGTTAGTTAGTTAGGTTAGATTAGTTAAGCTGTCATATCCTCATGGGATATTCTGTATCTGGGGGCAGCCACTTATAGAACCAATCACAGGCTAGCCAACATCGATGAAGGGGTCAACCAGATGGTTGAAGGATGGGGGTTCAACGGACTGACCCCGGATCCCTCCTGAAAAACTGGAGGTGCGGGACCCGGATTTGAACCCGGATCCTCCAAGGTATCAAGCCAAATCGTTACCACGCGGCCATCTGGACCTTCCAATTGATTCTATTAGAGTTTCTGAAGTGGTCATGTCCAAAAATATCTCTTCTGAGATTCAATGACATAATTAAAGGTATCTTAAGTTTTTCATTAATGATAATCCCTGACTAGATTGAATTATCGCATAGTAAAATAATCGCTTATCAATCTGGAAGAAAAGATTGATAAGTTCACATCTCCAATTTTTCAGATGTTCGGGACTACCTTTGAACCATCCTTCAATGGACCCGGGTTCGCGTCCCGGGTCTGGCTTTTTTCGGGGTACTGGGCCCGGCCCGGTGATCCCCGTCCTTCACCATCCGGCCCCCCTCCACGGGTGTGGGTGCAGCCCGTGGTTGGATCTGGCCCCGCCCCCATAGTAATCTCCCTGATTGGAAAGGGGGCATTAAAATATGCAAAAAAGAACCATCTTTCACTTTCGGGTTGGACCCATCATGATTATTGGTCAGCACATGATGGACTCTAATATTGGCTTCCGTCAAATATAAACACATTATTTGTATGATTCGGTGGAATAATTAAAATTTGACTATGCATTCTGAATGTGCATCTTGCCTTGCGCAAATTAGTACATCCTGTCTTGATTGACATAATCCATGAGATTCGCTCCTATCTAAATTCGAATCTTAAAATTTGAATAAATATATTTACATCACGTATGGCGTGATGGAAAATTTAATAAAATTAAATTCTTAAAATCCTAATATCTAGCTTCTTAAATTGCGATTATTTAAAATCAATTACTTATGAATATAAATTATAATTAAATTCGTAAAAATTTAAATTCAACGATTTTATTTATACCTGTCCTCAAATTAGCAATATTTCTTCAATTGAAAATCTACTGTTCTTCTGAAGGTAGACTTGAAAAACTGATTGTACTGTATTTGTAATATATACGTAGTATTCATTAAACTAATTAAAAGTTTAACATTTTAGAAATCTGAATATAAATTTCAGAATACAATTTTCTCGCGTTTTTAAGAACCTTCAATTTACGAACTATTTCGCTGGTCACAAAAAGTTCTTAATATTAATTAATGCCATTTCCATTTATTAACATTTTTAGGGATCCGTACGTGTTCGTAAAATCGAGAGTGCACTGTATAAAAAGCACCCTCGATTTTCAGGAATCGAGACCTCCATCTCGAGTAGTTTCTGGAAAGCTCCGCCATCTTGAAATATTGTGATCAATAGTTAAATAATTATGTAATTTTACAATACATTATGGCTAAAGTGTTTTGCTGATGTAGTATTTCTTGTAAAATGTTTGTATGGAATTTTTAATAATTTCAGAAATTTCCTAAAGTTTAAAAATGAAATTACGTACGTACGAAAATTCGTTATTCGAATATTCTTAATCTAAGGAATACTTATATTATTTTCATATTAAAAAAGAAAGAAATTTAATGAAAATTAAAAATTATAGAAAGTATTAAATAATTATATTTCATATTGGTATATCTATAAGAATTTCAATTTACTTGAAGTTTAGTTTCTTCTGAATCATTCCAAACAATTCGAAGTATTTGAATATTTCTTCAATAGATTTGTTCTCAAATCTGGCATCCTATTGGAATACAAAATATTAATATTAAAATAAATGACGAAGAGTCTTTGGATTTTGAAACTTGAATTAAAGTTACCACAGCAATTTTCCAGACATAGTTTTCTTCATTTATTGCTGAAAGAATAAATGCTTCTTTTAATTTACTCTTATCCATAGAAAATATATATTTAAAAATTGATGCAGAAATCTATATAAAATTATATACACTATTATAGCAATAAAGAAATAATAAATATTATTTAAGAATGAACGTTCGTTCATGAAATTAATTAAGAATAAATAGAATATGTTGATACATAGCTAAGTATATAGAAAATAAATATGTTGATACATAGTCATATACATAGAATGAACTAGAAGAAACTGTGCATGACTATGTTGATACATAATTATGTACAGTTCGTTCCAAAACGGATTCACCTAAGCGGAAGATGTTCGGCTTCCTTATAATACTTACAAACCAATAAGATTAATCAGGCGCGGTTCAGATTGAAGATATTGAACAAAATTTGCCAGTTGTCTCGTTTAACCCCCCTTGACCTTATATATAAATAAATGAAGTGAAGCTCATTAAAGTTGAACAAATTATGTAATTGTTTTAAAAATCTTCAGTATAAAAAATAATTGTTTAGTATTATTTTGAGTTTGGTTAATATTTTAAATATTTTTAGTAAAAATTTTTTCAAACATTATTCGAAAAATAGCCTACCGTAAATTAAAATTTCACAATTTCGATTCGTGATTAAATTTATTTAATGTTATTTCGTTATCTTTACATCAATGTAATGTTTTAAAAATTGCATTATCTTCTCACCGAGTTTAGAGAACGAGTTAGTGTGGGATTAAAAATGGCGGACGGCCTGGCCTGTACTTACAGGGGCTCTATTACAAACCAATGAGATTAATCGGTTCAGGCACGAATTCGAGTTCTGCGGAGCTTTGGAGTTCCATTTATTTTTTCTAAGCAACAGGGTTAGGTAGGCTTAATGACAGGTGTTCAATTATTTTTTCCGAAAATTGATTTTGAGCATTCATTATGAAATTTTAAAAATTCATTAGGAATTCAATTTATTATTTACCAATTAATCTATGTTATTATTAATTTAGGCAAAATGCAGCATTGTATAGTCGTAACTAAACGAGTAATTAAGCGATAAGTTGTTAAAGCACCAAACAAATGCACCGGAAATAACATGATGGCGACTACAGGAAGTATTTTATTGTTTTATTTGAAATTCAATCATTTTTTCCGAAAATTGATTTTGAGCATTTATTAGGAAAGTTTTAATTTATTACTTACAAATTAATCTATATTGTTATTAATTTAGGCAAAACGCAGCATTATACGGTCGTAACTAAACGAGTAATTAAGCGATAAGTTGTTAAAGCACCTAGCAAAGCACCGGCAATAACATAATGGCGACTACGGGAAGTAGTTTATTTTATTGATTTATTTAGAAATGCATTAACTTAATTGTCGGATTTAAAAAAAAAGAAAAATATAAAAATTGAGCGTGAGTGTCAAAATGAATTTTGTGTTATTGTCTCTTTCGGTTTTCTACTAATTTTTCCAAAAGATTCTCATTTATTAAGTGTTTCTTATCGGTTAATTGACCAAACGATATTTATTTTGTTTCCATGACAATTTATCGCAAGGTTTAAAAAAAGAAAATGTAAAAATTGAACGTGAATTTCAAAATGAATTTTGTGCCAAACGATTCTCATTGATAAAATGTTTATTATCTGTTAACTGACCAAACGATATTTATTTCGTTTCCATGACAACTTAATTGTCGGATTTAAAAAAAAAGAAAAATATAAAAATTGAGCGTGAGTGTCAAAATGAATTTTGTGTTATTGTCTCTTTCGGTTTTCTACTAATTTTTCTAATAAGAATTTATATTTGTGTTGGATATTCAAATTTATAGTTTTATGTTCCACCATGTCTTTCTGAAAGTTCGGTATAAAGACAAAGTATATGAGATTTCAATTGTTACATATTTACGTATTATGTTTATTAAAATAAATAGAAGATAGAAAATAAATAGAAAGATCTTTCATATTAAAATAAATACAAGATCTTTCACTTTGTATTTTTATTGTTTTCACCCAAAACAATATAAAACAATTCGAGTTGATTTGTAAAGATATAAATGCTAATCTCATTTTCTAGAAAAATTCATTTTAAAAAGTCATTTCTTATGAAATACTTTATTAATTATATCATTAATTATTTATTTTGAAATAGTCATATATAAACATGCATTTGCTTTAGCTTTACCAAAATGACTGTCTTTAAAATATATATACTACTTATAAATCTAGTTATAATTCATAAAACGTCGCTGCCATTCTCGATATGAAAATCATTTATCAATTTAAAGTTCAAAAAAATCTAATCATTTCTTATGAAATACTTTATTAATTATATCATTAAATGTTTATTTTGAACTAGTCACATATGTGTCAACTCGTCTTCGCGATAGGAACCCCCTGTCGCGAAGACGAGTTGAGGAATGTGAAATTAATAACGCAGTTTAATAACAGGATGTATTAGATATCGTTATTGTTCTTTTTCGAGGTAATAAATTGTAGATAGTTTATTCAGGTGTCAATGCAAAGTCTGAGATTTGACACCTGAGGCGGCTACGGTATATTTATATTAGCATATTAGAATTTTAAAAAATAAATCTGTAAATATCATACTCATCATATTTTAAATTTTGAATATTGGTAATTATATTAGATAAAATTTCATTCTTATCCTCGACGGGAATATATAAAAAAACTCTATATATAGTTTATATGTATAATTGATATTTACACATTTATTTTAAAAAATAAATCTGTAAATATCATACTCATAATTATCAATATTCAAAATTTAAAAAATGTTATTAGAGCATGTTATCTGTTTACTCAATTCGTAACTAGAAAGTCTGCCTGGCTTGAAACAGTGAGCAGCGATTAGTTTTTTCAGAGCGCTGTAATGCAGGCGGCTAGAAATTATGTAAGATAGAATCGTCCCCGGGAAAGGTGAGAAAGGAGTCGAATGCATAAAAAAGTAGGGAAAGATAACGTCGAAGCTTTTGGTTCTAATTCTTCGTCCATTCTCCTGTTTGTGTTCTATTTCACACGTATTCTTTAAGGTTTAAAAAAACGTCCGAGGGACGAATTCGATAGAAGCCCTCTTCTAGTATTTTTGACTGTGGTTTACGTCGTCGTCGTCGTCGTCAATAATATCGGACTTAAGGCTGTATAAAAGAGACTGAAGACTGCGTAAAAAAGAACGGAAGACCGGTAGTGAATTTCATTCATTGGTCTCCTCATGTACGAAAATTTAAGGTATCTCTCATTGCTTGTCGGGAAACAATATTTGGTAATTCTGCAGTATCACAACTTTTGCCGATAAAATCAAAAATTTGGTCACGTGACCAAAAATGACGTCATCGGGGGGCTTAGCCTCACCCCTATTCTTAGTCAGAACGGACGAGTGCATTTTTAGCTTCCACTATGCAGGTTCGAAATGACAGACTTTATAACCGATCAACTTCCGGAAAGCTCAGCCCCTGCGAAGAAGGTGACTATCTTTTCGGAACGAACTGTACTTAGAAAATAAATGTTAATACATAAGACTTTATAACCGATCAACTTCCGGTAAGCTCAGCCCCTGCGAAGCAGGTGACTATCTTTTCGGAACGAACTGTACTTAGAAAATAAATATGTTGATACATAACCATGTACAGTTCGTTCCATAAAGTTGGTCACCCGCTTCGCAGGAGCTGAGCTTATCGGAAGTTGATCGGTTATAAAGTCTGTCAGTTCGAATCTGCATAGTGGAAGCTAAAAATGGACGCGTCCGTTCTGACTAAAAATAGGGGTGAGGTATACGAATGAGATGGGTCGATTACAGCGCTCTGAACTGAAGAAACTAATCGCTGCTCACTATTTCAAGCCAGGCAGACTTTTTATTTACGAATTGAATAAATAGATAACACGCTCTAATATCATTTTTTAAATTTTGAATATTGGTAATTATGAGTATGATATTTGCAAATTTATTTTTTTAAAATTCTAATATGCTATTATATTGTATAGTAGTATGATATTTTTTAAAATTCTTATATGTCAGTTCAGAGCGCTGTAATCGACCCATCTCATTTGTATACCTCACCCCTATTCTTAATCAAAATGGATGCATCTGTTTTTAGTTTCCACTATGGACATTCAAACTGACAGACTTTATAATTGATCAACTTCTGGTAAGCTTAGCCCCTGCGAAGCATGTGACTACCTTTTTGGAATGTTTAGTTTCCACTATGGACATTCAAACTGACAGACTTTATAATTGATCAACTTCTGGTAAACTTAGCCCCTGCAAAGCAGGTGACTACCTTTTGGAACGAACTGAACATATAATAAATGTTAAAATTTGGGGAAAGAAATGCTTGTATCATTACTTAATAGCTTTATCTTCTGTGATGAGTATATCTTTTAGTCAGGAAATCTTAAGTATGGATCTATGTAAGTTGAGGATTGCCTGTGTAATTTTATATTGCAATTAATGTAATCTACATTTAAATACAGGCACTTCTTGAATTATGAACTTATACACAAGTTTTATTTGTAATTCAATGACCCCCAAAAATATTGAAATAACTTTATGCTGTAAATTTTAATATATTTCACAATTGTATCAATTAGAAGTTTTTATTCAAATCTGTGAAATAACTATTTCACCAAAAAATTCTTTATGAACTTTAACATATTTTGGCACTGTGTAATTTTACATAAAATGCTCTAGTAAGAAATTTAGCTATCATGTTTTCAAAAATTAAGAATTTTAATTTTCTGAAATTTGAAAATGAAATTTCACATTTGTACCTCAAGTGCCTGTATTTATATGATTAAAATGAAACTTTCATGAGAGAATAGAAATTTGAAAATGAAATTTCACATTTGTACCTCAAGTGCCTGTATTTATATGATTAAAATAAAACTTTCATGAGAGTAGTACAAAAATAAGCTAAATTATTTATCATAATTATATTTTTACAGAAGAACTACCATACTTGACTGTACCACTTCATACTGTATTTAAACTGACGCCGGTAGCATATGGATGTGAAGTTGAAGATTTCAAAGTGCCTATTGAAGCTGTCGATACCCATCGTCCAAAACCTAATGTAAGTATAGTGGATATTTTTTAAAAAGTTTTCAAAATTCTAAAATGATGTATATTCTGTTCTAGATTCCTGGATTTCTAGAAGACAAATTCCTCTTTAAATCAAAAAATATCATGTAAAGTCAACTTTTCAAATATTTTTGTATTTATATAACCAACTCCAATGCAAACAGAACCAAAGATAATTTTAATCTCAATCATAATTTTATAATCATGAAATGTATTTTCTGCCATTCCAAAACATTTAAATGTTTCCATTCCAAGATGAAGGCAACACTAAATTCTTAATGTGTATTTGCTCCTTTTTTGAATAATAAAAAACTCTATATTAGAAAAATGTTTTTAATAGAGTTTTTATGAAATATGACACTATCAAAATAATAAGAAAAATCTAGTCCCAAAAATTATTTATTTTACCATCAAAATTGGTAATATTTACATAATTATATCGGTAATTAAAACCTTCACATTATGGATACATGTATGTATATACAAAGCTGGAATAAGAATTTATACAAACAAATCTACCAGTATAAAATTGAAAAATATTTAAATTACCATTTGAGCACACAATGTGAGAACATATTTGGCACTTAATGGGTTTGATGTTGAAATGGTAATGCAAAATTCACAACTTAATTGTTTTCTCTACAGAAACAATACCTTCTTGTTTTAATCGTTTCAGCATTGGTTTGTATATATCTTGTGTCATGGGCACTATCATACCTTTCTTCTGAATTTCTCCTATAGCAATAAATGTCTGTTAATTTTATTGGTATAAATAACAATAGATAATGACAGAAACTAACCTTCTAGCACCATTTTAGTAGCTATAGCAGTGGGATAACCGACCGTTTTTGCCATGGCAGAATAACCATTAACGTCTCCATACACAACTAAGTTGATCTGTCTAAGTTCCTATAAATAATAACACAATTAGAATTTATTGTAAGATGAAAATTTAATTTTATAAGATTTTACATTCAGCTTAATGACTAATACTGTTAATACCTTTTTATTATCTGGCCACTGAATTTCTACATTGTGTCTCAAGATGATGCAATCTTTTTCAAAAGGTTCTGAAAAATATTTTTAATTCATAAATTTATTAAACTTTTACTATATGAAATAGATATTTGGAAACTACATACGATAAGTTAACTTGTTGCTCAAGTAATGAGTCAGTGTGTCTAGAGGAGTGGATAATTTTACTAAAGGTTCTTCTTCTAACAGACCCAACCTTAAAATAATACATGATTTTAAATTTTATTTTTTAAACAACACACAACCAAACTTAAATATCTTACTTTTCAATAGCTTCTACTTGATATTCAGATCTATTTAATTGTTCAAATAAAAGATTCTTCAAGTTTGAAGTGAGAATGTTGTCCTGCTGACCGAGTAATGTGCACATGAATTGTTTCTGTAACAGTTTATTAACATAAGACAAAAAAAAAAATCAAATTAACATGAGAAAATATTCAATCATGAATCTATCTTACCCACGTAATTTCAGGACCTCTAGGATGCAGAGAAGGATGAGGTTCATTGTTTATTAGGCCTAATTTTATAAGTCCTTTCACCACTTCTGAATACCCCTAAAGTAATAATTTAAATTAACTTTTATCCCAGAGGAAAAAATTTTCCATTCAATACTATACTACCTTATATCGCAGAGTCCCCCTCAAGACTGTGTGAGCATTGTTAATACCATATATGTCTCGATACATAGTCGAATCTCTATTTGGAAATCCCTCTAGATTGAATCCCGGCAGAAATGTTATGTCTTGAACAGAATCCATGAGTGCACCACCAGCAGAAATTTCAACTAGCTGTTAAAAAAAATAATAGTTAACAGTATTGCCAAAAATTTATTATGTTTTTTAAATCAACTTACTTTGTCATTTTTAATAAATTTTGCCATTGAAAGAGTATTCATAAGAACTCCTTTAGGATTCCAACTGTAAAGTGAATTTTGAATTTAATAAATTATAAATTTTTTATAAATTTCATTTTTAAAATTAATTTACCTGAATTTATATCTAAGAGGATTGTCAGAATTTTCTGGTGCAGGAAGACCTCCACAATATGATTCAAAAGAAGTTACCTGTTATGAGAAATGAATTAATAATTTTCATGCTAAAAATTCTGTCAACATTAAATATATATAAGTATATAAAGAAAGGTATACGCTTAATAAATATATACTGTATTATCAATATCTGATGGATGAATTGGTAATTATCAATTTTTGTGAAAGCACTAAAAAAATATTAAATTGGTTTTGAAATTGATTAATCTTTTATTTGAATAATTCTCTATAATTTTCTATTCAAATTTCACATAATCCCCAAATAAAAATTTGAGATAAAATTTCATATCCAAAGTAGTCCTAAAGGAAAATTCTATTGTAATTTTATAATAAAAGTTACTTTGTAAAATGCTATAAGTTACCTAATTTAGTTAACAAATGCATTCTTCTGCTTAAGAATGTCAGTTTGTTGCTAAACCATGAGTGTTTTGTATGTAAAATGATTATCATCATCTGTAGCAGCTGTAAATTTCCTATAAATAAATTTCCTATATTTCATTCATTATATTCAAATCTAAAGGATTAAATATGCACTTATATTGCAATCCTAAGTTAATTTTGCATTACAGTATGCATAACTGTTCTGAACATTTTGACAAATTTTTAAGGCCCCCCCCATTCATTATAGGAAATTTCCTGTAAATTTCCTATAATGAATGGGGGCCTTAAAAATTTGTCAAAATGTTCAGAACAGTTATGCATACTGTAATGCAAAATTAACTTAGGATTGCAATATAAGTGCATATTTAATCCTTTAGATTTTTATTTGAATATGAGAGTATCAGTTACAAGGAAAGAATTAAAAGTTGGAATATCTATTAAGGATTTACAATAAATCTGGGCTAGGCCATAGAGTTTCAAAGATGACTTGATCCAATATGCACTGACATAATAATGTAATATGCAACATTGCTATTATATCACATCATATAATATCAGTTGACATTCATTTGATGACATCCATCAAATGTGCCAACAGTATGGCATAATAAATTCATCACAAAATTCAATGCATGACATCTCTGATACATATCAATAAATGGCATCAAAATGATTATATTCGGACAATCGTGTTAAATTCTTGAAGATACATAGATCTATACTTATATAAGATTTTCTGATATAAAAGAAAAATATACTGATCAAAGCAAATAAAGCTATAATGCAGAAATGTCAGTTTTTCTTCTAATTTCATCATTTACCACATATACATATATTATGTGCTTATTATGCTAATTTTAATTAACAAGCCAGCTCAGATCTGGATCCACCAAGATGGTAAGAGACTGCTTTATTGCATGGCCATCTGTCCAATTTATGTGCTTATTCTTTAATATAATTATTTTTAATGTTAGGTCTTTATAGCATTAAAAATGTATGTTTCAACTTATTTTACGGTTTTGCAAAACAATCCACTTGCATAAATCTGGATTTTCTAAATTAGGAGAAAATTATATGCCAGAAATGTAGGCATTTTGATTAGTTTTAAATAAAATATTAATATAAATTGCAAATTTTATAAAAATGTTCATCCAAGATATCAGATTTACATTTAGTTTTGATTTTCCATTTTTTTAACATTACTTTTCATTATGTATTTTCTTATTGCCCATTTCTTTAAGTTTATATATATATATACACATACATACATACATACATGCATACACAGTGGATTCCACTTAATTGGGACACGTCAGGACAGCCATTTTGTCCCAATTAAATGAAGTAGTAATAAATTCTAAAATAAGATATATAATTCATAGGTGAAATGAAGTAGTAATAAATTCTAAAATATGTAATTTGTAGGTAAAAAAATAGTAATTAACCTATTTTAATGATTTATTAAAATAGGTATCTAATTATTAGTTTTTTTACCAATCTCCCCTAACGTCTTTAACACAGGTACCTAATTATTAGTTTTTTACCGATCTCCGTCTTCAATATGGGCTGCTGATATTCACGCCTCGCCCGCTAACTATAGAAATCTATTGATCTAAAGTTTCTTCCACTTCTGGATCCTTTCCATCACGCTTTCTTTTGAATGCTCCTGGAATTTCTTTCTGTAATGTCCACTCCTCATACAGTTGAATTTCTTGTTGTAGAAAGCGCACTATGGTAGATTTTGGTACACCAGTTATATCAGGTGTCTAAGATAGCTTGCTTTTGATTTTGGTACACCAGTTATATCAGCGAGTCTACGATAGCTTTATATTAAATGGCTGGCTTTTAATTTTATCCAGCAAAGCAATTTTACTTGTGTAAAATTGTATTAAATCTTGGCAAAGATTTAAAAATTTTAAATAAAATCAATACTAAATGAATATCACTAGATACAGTAATGATAGACTCTTAAGTAGACGCACACTTGCCAGATTCACGACGATAGATAATAGATTCTTATCACACTAGTGTTGCTGAATACAGTATTGTTATGTATTATTTATCAATAATGATATTTATTTATAATTTTACTAAAGAATGGATGATAAACACACTGTCGCCACACTAATATAAAATTAGTGCGGCAACAGTGTGTCAATGATGTGTATGTAATATGACAATAAGAAACGACCCACTCCATTGTGTTAGACTGTATTGTCTTGTAGAAAGATTTAACCAAAAAATTACAGGTACAATAAAATGTTGTTATAATTTTTATATAAGGAATTATTTAAGAAAGCACACAAGTATTAGTGTAATAAAATGTTGTTTTAATTTTTATATAATGTGCTTTTTAATAAAGCACAGAAGTATTAGTGCATATTTATATAAGGATTTTTTTAAGAAAGCACATAATAAGTATTAGTGTACGTAGTGTTTCAAATGTTATAATTTTTATAAAAGAAATTTTTTAAGAAAGCACACAAGTGTTAGTGTATGTAGTGTTGTTATACTTTCGAAAAATCTCTAAAATATATCAAAAATTGAAAATTCCTTTTTTGCTACTGTTCCAATTAAGTTAAATTATGTATTAGTTTATTAGTTTGGTTTCCGTTCTTTGAGATTTGGCGCAATTATGCGTTGCCCCAGTTAAGCGGAATCCACTGTATTAATAATAATATTATGTATTAGTTTATTAGTTTGGTTTCCATTCTTTGAGATTTGGCCTGGTGGTCCAATTAAGCAGAATCGACTGTTTTTATTAGTTTATTAGTTTGGTTTCCGTTCTTTGAGATTTGTCCCAATTAAGTGGAATCCACTGTATATATTTCTTCCTAAATCACCCCATACGAACAGAACAGTAATTTATAATGAATATCTAATTTCCAATGGTTTATCTATGTTAACTCAATTAGAATAAAAGTGGAGAGTTTTGATATTTATAAAAACTGAATTATTCTAGTAATCAGCACATTTTTAGAGGATACTAAAAAGTATTTTTTATGATACATCATGATACTACTGTTAGTTGAATAGAAATAATAATATAAATCAAATATTTCAACTAATAATTTGACAATTTCTGCCTGTTTTACAATTTAAATATGTTAGTAATATAGGAGAGGAAATTTAAGGAGGCTTGAAGATAAAGCATATAATGCATATATCAAAGCAAAGATATTGCATCAGATATGATACTATATATCTAAGCATTATATAGTATAGTATTATATTTGTAGTTGATTGGAATGATACTAGGGTTATTTAAATAACAAAAATGAGAATCAAGAACACTTCTAGAAATCTTAAAAATTAAGAAAAAAAATCTAAAAATATTTAATATTTTTAACAAACATCTTTCTTCCTTCGTTCCAACAGTTCATAACACCTGAAAACCTTACAACAGGATGAATAACATTAAGACAATGCAAATCACAGAATTCTTTTATATAAAAATAAAATATTTTTTTATCAATACATTATATTAATTAAAGTAATAGCTAATTTATTGCAAGTTGGCAATGCAGATTTAGGAAAAATTTTACTTGAAGCTAAAAATAAAATATCACTAAATACGTTTTGTTTTAACACTTAAAATTTAATTATTAAATCAGTTTAGTAATTCTATCATCCTGTTTTGTAGCTTAAAAAAATGAATGTTTTTACTATAAAGAAACTATTTTCTGATATATTTGGAGCAAGTTGTATTTCTTTTTTATCCTACCCACAAATCTTCCTCTTAGATTTGTATTATTGTATTTTAAACAAATTACCAAACTGAATTAATAACACAATATATATATAAACTTCATAATTGATTTCACATTTACAGTAGATACTGCTTAATGTAGGCAATAGCAGAATACATGATTTTGATAACCATTATCTATGAATAATAATGAGAAATGAAATAATTTCAGAATTTGCAGTAAAGCTTATTGCTATATACTAGCAAACTTTTATTTTTATATTTATTAACATATTTAAATACAGTTGAAAAAAAGGAAAACAATAACAATAAAGAAAATAAAAATTAATTTATAGTTTTTATCTTAGCTTTGTTTTATATATATTAATTAGATTTTTTCACATTAATTTTAACAATAATTTAAAATATTAAAAAATAAAAACATACTAAAAGAATTGGATATTAATTAATAATAGGAACATTCCATCTTATTCGGCACATATACCTAGAAGCATTGCATAGAATTTTTGTAAGCCAGATTTAGATAAATTGTTATAAAACAAAAAATGGTAAAATTAGAAACATTATAAATTGGTCAAGTCAAGGACCTGTCCAAGGAAATCAAGGTCAACATTATAGATGGGTCCTGACAAATCAGGAGATATGGAATTCAGTTTCACTTGTACAATTTACATCATAATGAGCTGCTGTTATAAAATTTAACTATACTATTGACAGTTAATTATAATTAGTAATAACTATTGTAATTGTAATGTATAGTGGTGCTGATTTATAATTTTTTTTTATAGGGGCAGGAATTGTCATAGAGATTGTAATGAAAAATATTTTTATATAATACTATATAATTATTTTTATGAATGATTATTTTCATTTATGGTATTATTTGCATTATTAAATATAAAATAATCTATAGTCTGTTCCACTTTGAGATGGCAGTGACATCACGAAATGACATCGTCTGGTGGTGTAGCACACAATAGCATATCCTTCTGTCGTTAGATATCAAAGTATGAATAGCACATTTTCAATAATTTATCTACTATTTTGTGCATAAACAGATTAATTAAGACATTTTGCCAATAAGTCCCTAATATTCTTCTAAATACACTTTATAAAAATTTTTAATTTTATTAGCATTTTTCCATTTTTTATTAATTATTAAAATATTAATTTTCATGCACTTACATTAAAAGTTATAATAAAATTGAGATTATGTACTTTTAAATAGTTTAATTATTTTTATTAATACTTAGGAATTGTTTTAATTCTTCTTGTATTGCAATGAACTGTTGAAAAACTAACAGAATAGTATCTAACACGATTTGGCTAATTTTTTTTATCAAAAGGGCAGTTTTGGTCAACAACAGGCATTCATTACAGAAAAAATAGTAGTGCGCTTTCATGTGAATGGCAAATTTAGTAAAATCTTCATATCTATTTAAATGATCTTTCATGACTTTTTGTTTCAAATATTTGTTTGGTGTCAATACTGTGCCTTCATTCATTTCCTTCCTGAGTTTGTAAACAATCCTTACTGATATGCCAGTTAATTCCATTCCCAAATTTATGACGTAAATTGTTGATTTATCTGGATTCAGTTCTACCAATCTGCTATAAATGTTAAGCTTAATCTGTTTTGCTTGACTATGAAGAATCTTTCCTTTCATATTATTCTTCATGTAAAAACAAGATGCCATCTTACTTTTAGAATATTCTCAATTATGAAATTTTTTATTTTTTTAATTTCGTCTTCTTCTATCCTCAGATTTTTTATAATATCGAGGATAAAAATATGAATTACAGTTGCACTGAGACTTTGAAATTTTATACATAAAAGTATTTTGATCAATATTTCTTCTCGCGAACAAACTATAATCGCTTCACTTGAGACATCACTGCCATCTCAAAGTGGAATGGACTATGGGTAAAAAAATAGTTTTGTCCCATGTTCAAATTTGCAGGGGAGCAAATGCACCCATTTACCCTATGAATTCTGTACTTGTAGTAATGTATAATAACTATTGTTGTAATACAACTGTAAAATTGAAATGCTGGATTTATATGCTTGCATTTGCACTAGTTCTCATTTTATGTGCTTTTTTTTTCTTATACTCTGTTTTAATATGTTAAATTATTTTTATTTAGTTTGTTAAATTGCCATTAGATTATGGCTATTTACTTATTTATTTAGTTATTTATTTATTTACCCTCATCATTATCTTCTATATCAAACTATTACACTTATTCTTTATCAGTTTATTATAATGCCATTTTGATATTTTTACATTATTACATTATCTTTCAGATTTCTCATTTCAGAAATTTGCTAATAATTGTTAGTAAAGATTTACTTCAGAGATGGGCAACCTTTTTTTTGTAGGGGCCATATAGAAAAATTTATGGTGGGCATTGGGCAACCTTTTTTTTGTAGGGGGCCGTATAGAAAAATTTATAGTGGACCACGAATAGTATTTATTTAAAAAAGAGAAAAACAAAAACAACAATGTAGTATTTATTTAAAAAAGAGAAGGTATAGATATGTAAGTATACATAGCGTTGATTTATTTAAAAAAGAGAAGGTACAGATATGTAAGTATACATAGCGTTGATATTAGATATAATAAAATAATGTGGCCCATGGGCCGGAGGTTGCCCACCCCTAATTTACTTGTTGGATTGACTAGTACATATGTTTCTAATTTCCCCAAATTAGTTTTGCCAAAATACAACAAAACAAGTTTTGCCTGATTCAGTTCCTGCCAATATTAGTTAAGCATATTCAAAATTAGTAGTTTTGAATATCAGTTTTAAGCTGCCACTAATCAGGTAAAACTGATTAATAGCAGCTAAAACTATTACTGCCTAATTGATATTGGTTGAAACTAGTTTAGACCAAGAAAAATTAATTTGATCTGAAATCAGGTTTTCTGTTACATATATAATTTAGAGAAGGTATTTGAATAATAATGTTTCTATTGTGAAAATTTTTCTAATAAAATTGATCCAAAAGAGATAAGAATTATTTGTTTGGATCAATTAAATTGGTCTTAATTTATATGATAGTTAATAAAATAATTTATATTATAGTTTAAATGTTCTATGTAAGTGTTTGAATTTATCTGTAACTGAAGTGGGCTAATAAAGCTGAAAGTGTAATTTTATTCTTTTCTTATTCAGTATTTTCAGTGTAATTTTATTCTTTCTTTATTGAGATTTAATGTTTCCTGCCGTTGAGCTGTTTTTCCTCTCTTAGTCGATACATTTCGGCAGTAGTACTTTGAACTGTATAACAGATTGAACATTTTACAGTTATATACAAGGGTGAGTCAAATGAAAGTAAGCCAATCGCCTCCATGTGAAGGTGGTTCAACCCGGGCAGTGTGATATGCGCACTGGTGATGCACATGCATGTCATAATAATGTCTGCGCTTTGTTTGAACAGACATTGATTGTTGACAGTCACAACATGGAGCGGTAACATGTTGCATTTATTGTCATGGACGCTCCAAAAGCAGAATAGCATGGTGTTGTGAGATTCCTGACAGCCGAAGGTGTTCTTCAACACCAAATCCATCGACGAATGGTAGCCATGTATGATACCAATTGTTCCTCGCTGGCCACTGTCAAACGATGGTCCACACAATTCCGTGAGGGCCGTGTGAGTTGCACTGATGGGCCCCGTCCTGGCCAGAGTCGGCATGTCATTACAGAGGAAAGCATCGTCGGCATCGATCAGCTCATTCAAGGAAATCGACTTATGAGTATTGATGATATCGCCCAGCACGTGCACATCAGTCATGGATCTGTGCATACCATTATTCATCAGCATTTGAAGTACCGGCTGCTGTGTGCGCAGTGGATACCACGATTACTCACAGAGGACCACAAAGCTCATCCTTGGGCGCATCCTTGACGCATTTGACGTGATATGAGCATGAAGGCAATGCCTTTCTGGATAGAGTTGTTGCGGGATATGAATTATGGTGCCACCACTATGAACCAGAGACCCGTTGACAGAGCCTATGGTGGAAACACCAGGGATCTCCGCCCCCTCGTAAAGCCCGGTCCATCTTGTCCTGCAGGCAAGGTGTTGCTTTCATTTTTCTTTGATCACCAAGGGCCACTACTGATCAAATATGCAGCGCCAGGGGAAACCATCAACGCTGAACGGTATTGTCTAACTCTGGAACGCCTGCACACAGCCATCAAAAACAAATGAACTGGACTGCTGTCGAAGGATGTCATTTTGCTCCACGACAATGCCAGACTCCATGTTGCTTGTCAGACCACAGACTTGCTGTGCCGGTTTAAGTGGGAGATGCTGGAACATCCACCGTATAGTTCTGATCTCTTCCCTTGCGATTATCATGTCTTTGGTCCGCTCAAGAAGCAATTGAAAGGTTGCTGCTTCGTCTCGGACACTGCCGTTGAAGCGGAGGTTACAAGACTCCTCATGACCCATCCAAACATGTCCTGTACGCCACAGGTGTTTTACGACAACAATATCACCCGACTAGTTACTTAGTGGGATGCCTGCCTCGATGCCAACGGCGATTACTTTTGAACTAAATAACCATTCTCTCAGCACATGACTCACTGGCTCACTTTCATTTGACTTGCCCTTATATAATATAAATTTGCATAATTATTATAACTATTCATTCATAAGTAAATAATTTTCTGCAGCAATAAAAAGTTTTATATAATCTTGTTACATATACAGCTCCTTAACAGGAAATAATTTTATGTTTTAAAACGTTATTGGCCTTACTTTGAGACCTTCATCAGTAAAGACAATTTTTTAATGAATGTTTTAGAACAGAAAAAATACAGCTTTTAGAATGTGCATAGTTTTTAAAATTTTTCAGAACTGGTTTTGTTTTTAAAAAGTTTCTCATAAATTCTTATAGGTTATTAAAATAAATATAATAATTTTAATAACCTATAAAAATTTATGAAAAACTTTTTAAAAACAAAATCAGTTCTGAAAAATTTAAAAAAAAACTATGTGCATTCTAAAAGTTGTATTCTGTTCTAAATGTTCATTAAAAAGAATATGTTTACTGATGAGAGTCTCAAAGTAAGGCCGAAAACGTTTTAAAAAAATAAAATTATTTCCTGTTAAGGATCTGTATATGTAACAAGATTATTGCTAAAGAACAGCAGTTTTTAACAAATGGTAATAAAATTTTATATATTCTTATAAATTTTCGATTAAAAATAAAGAAAATTAATAATTTAGGTGAAGTACTTGGAGGACTTTGTGAACTGTTAGGAACAAGAATATATGAAAAATGTAAAGATACAGTTTTATTATTAATAAAAAATAATTTGGAAAGAGAGACTACTATAGATGCCAGCTCAAGATTACCAAATAATGAAAATGAAAATAGTTCAAATGATTCTTTGGTATGTATATAAGCTTATACAGAAGAAATACTTTAAAAATAAGTAAATGTATATAAATTTTTGAATATATCATTATTATTTTTATACAAGATGATTCAAAAAAATTGTGCCAAAATTTACAGACTTATAGAGGATAAAATTCTGGGTAAAAAGTTTAGTCATGTTTTTTTATTTCAGGCTCTGTTTAAAAGATATAATGCATAAAAGTTTTGTGATGTCATTTCCATTTTGATACATGAGACAAGAAATATTGAAAAAATTAAATACTGAGATTAAGTTTATTGGCTTAAATTAACAAAATTGTAAAATAATGCAACTTTTAATTAATTAATAATGTTAGATGAAATGTTTGATGCTTGCAAAAATAACTCTGAATGGAGATCTGCATTGTGGAAAAGTTCTCCTGTACAGACATTCCACCACTCTACTATTCTCACTGGTGCACTCATAAATGAGATGCATATCTGCATAAGAATAGTGATTCATAACACTCAAAAAGATTGTATTAAGCAATACACAGTTACCAAACCAGGAAGAGTTAGCAATTTAACGTTTGAAAATGAATGCTGCATTTGTGAAATAATTATGTTTCATTTAAATAATCAGTAGCTAATTTAATAAACAATATGTTCTCGATGCTCTAAATTTTTTTGGATAGTTTTTGTTAAAATTTATAAATGATTTTAAAAATGCAAATAAATATATTTTTAAAATATTTTT
Organism: Olivierus martensii; assembly: GCA_000484575.1. Lineage (NCBI taxonomy): Eukaryota > Metazoa > Arthropoda > Arachnida > Scorpiones > Buthidae > Olivierus > Olivierus martensii. The sequence goes on along the minus strand of AYEL01012252.1, from coordinate 49,211 downwards.
TGACTCAACTAGAAATGATGCCACAAAACTTTCATGCATTATATCTTTTAAACAGAGCCTCAAATTAAAAAATGTGGCTAGACTTTTTTACTCAGAGTTTTATCCTCTGCAAGTCTATAAATTTTGGCACAACCTTTTTGGATCACCCTGTATATAGTATAAAATTTTATATTTTTTAATTCAGAATTTTATACTTTTCAGAAGCAAGAAGGCAGAGATGCTTCTCAGATTTTTCATGATACAGCTGGTTGGAAATGTTTAGAAACAAGTATGAAGTAGGTACTTATTTTTATTTTAAAATATTTTTAATTTTTTTATTTTTATAGCTTGTTTAATTGTAGTTACTAACAATTTGATTATGTAATATTAATAAATCTTGCAAAACACTGAGTGAATATTAAAACTAGGGACTCTGCACTGTGATCTTTGCTCACCAACCTCATAGGGCTGATTGTTTAAATGCATTCTAGACCTCGGCTGTGGTCTGAACCACAGTTTTATAAAATTTGCATTGCTTAAACGAAGCATCTTAGCAGACATGTCTTAGACGAGGATTAGAAAAACCGGTTTCTAAAATATATTTCTAGACCAGCCACTACCAGGTTTAGAATCTAGACCACATCTTCTTGCACATGCATTAAATTTTCATAGTTTGTAGAATCCCCTATATTTAATGTGAATTATTTTTGAGTGAAATATCATTTAAATAATATATTAAATGTTTTAAGTAAATTTTAAAACATTCTTCATTTCTTCACTTCGAACTTCTGCATATTACTGATGTCATCGATAGAGCCCGAGATACTGATTGGCTGAAAATTTTCAAATGCCCGGGGTGCGTAGGAACTGTAGTAACAGCCAAGTTTTAGCCGTAGACTGGTATAGTCAAGGTCTTTGAAATGCTTTTAAAACCGCGATTTATCTGAACGCCGTCTAGACTTGGTTTTTGCTGTAAACCGTGGACGATAGAAACTCTGTTTAAACAATCGGCCCATAGGGTTTGTGCTCTTGTTTCTCCAGTCTGGATGGGGGCAATCTGCCTGAACTCCAATCAGCTGAGTTCAGGAATACCTCTTCATCTATGAATCATTTTTAAATGAATTATCATATTAGGAAAAAGTTTTTATTCTTGCATACTAATAATATCTCTGAAAATAGCTGTCGAAAATTAGTGATTAAGCTTGAAAAAGCTATTTTAATAGAAATCACAAAACATTCATAGCAAAAGATGTTGAAATTAGATTACTGACAAATATGGTGTAAACTATGAAGACTAATTTTAATTCATCAAAACATTAAGTTTATAATTTAAATAGTATTTATTATTATTTAAGTATTTTAAATCAAAGAAATACATAATTTGATGTTGTTAATAAAAAATAAATCTAATAATAATAAGTTTATTTTTAAAATAATTGAACTGCTAATTGATATCATGCTATCTATTGATAAAAATATTTTTAATTAATTTTTTTTGATACTATTAAAATAAAAAATTATTGCATTTTGGATTTTTTTCCTTTGGATTTTACTTAAATGCTATCTCTATGCCAAATTTTAAGTAGATAAAACAAGATATCAATTGCCTGCAACACTAATATAATAATGAATAAAGCGCACTAATGGCAGTAGTGACTTTAATAAACTAATTTATTTCAAAATAACGAAGTACTTTCGGTCTAAAAGCTAGACCATCATCAGCATATACAATAACTCAAAAAGAACATAAATAGAATATGTGTTCTTTCTTCTCAAAAAGAACACATATTCTATTTATGTTCTATTTGAGTTATTGTATATGCCAGGGGTCGGCAACGCAGTGCCTGCGGGCACCAGGGTGTCCACGAAGCAATTTTTAAGTGCCTGCCGTTTCTAAAATTTAGAAATCTAAAATTTAGATTTCAGATATTTGAACAATAAATACTTGTAATTGTAATGATTAATTTTAGTAAAAATTCTTTACAATTGCACACTTTGATTTTATCTTCGCCATTTTAACAATTATACAAATTGTAAAGTTAAATTTTTGACGAAAACTGAATCTTAGCAACATCTATATAACACTAGATGACTAGATGAATCAATATTCTAGATTTGGATTATTAAGGCTGAGATGTACTGTATATTTGACAAAAGGAAACAAATTCATTTAATGAACCATAGCGTGAACTGCATTTAGTGAACTATTTTCTGCTCCCACTATCCTTGTATACTCTATCCAGCCACTACGGTGCCTGCCGAAATTCCCATAGTGCCCACCGAACTCCCACATTTCTGAAATATGCCCTCCTATTTAAAAAGATTGCCGACCCCTGGTATACACTGATGATGATCTAGCTTTTAGATTGAAAGTACTTCGTTAGTTTGAAATAAATTAGTTTGTTAAAGTCACTACTGCCATTAGTGCTCTTTATTCGTTATCAAATTTTAAGTTTATATATATATATATACACCCATTCATTTAGGCTGAGAATTTCCGTTCCGTTATTCACTCATGCTATCATATTGCGTGTGTGTGTGTGTGTGTGTGTGATAGACTAGCAGAAAATCAGTTTAAGATAGAATCTTTCTTTCATTCTTTTTTTTTTATAATTTGTCATTAATAAAAATTAATAATTCCAACAGACTAATGATTTGAAATTAAAACTCAACAAATATTATGTTTTTATTTTCTGTACATGTTTTGAAATTGAAAATAAATTGTACATTGTCCCTCTCATGGCAAACTAACAAAATTGCATTCATGACTAATTTTAGCAAAGTATTTCCCAATGATTGCATTTTATGTGTATATTGTATGTCCATAGTGTGAATTTACAAAAATTAATGAAAATATTTTGTGTTGGAGGAGAGTAAATGTAATTTTCTAAATGTGTTAAATAAAAATGCTATTGTAGAAGTACTATGTTATATGATATAGGGTTTCTGCAATTTTCTAATCATGTTGTAGGAAATCGTGTTATACAAAGGTTACCTGTATATGGAATTTGTAATTTTGGCATATTTCTTATAATTATTTCATTCACAAGTTCCTTTTTTTATTACAAAAACATTTTGTTTTATAAATTCTCTTCCACTTGAATGTCAGCTCAAATTTTTTTTCCTTCTATCAAATGTAACTTATAGCAGATGGATTGTTCCAATTTTTAGTACACTGTTTTCCATTTTTGAATTTACTGTAATACATAGATTTCACTAATTCATACTTGAATGGCTAGATTGTAGATTTACATTATCAAAATTTAAATAGGTAGTGAAATCCAATTTAAATTTTTCATTCATGAAGAAGAATGACACATTGGTATATATCAGCATATATCTCAGACATAAAAATAATAATAATAAATATGTATTAATAGTTAATAATAAATATTTTTTCTTATTGACATACTAATTTTTTAATATAGTTTTTTCATGAAATATAATAAAAAAAAATTCAAAAGTTTTTATTTATACAAAAGTAATCTCTTGCAAAAAAAAAATAGTTTGTATATTTTTCATTTGAATTGTGATTATTTAAATCATAAAATATAATCTTATCAAATATTATAAATATAAATGCAAAAAGTCTAATTACATGCTATATGAAAACAAAAGATTTTAAGCATATACTGTATATTAATATAATTTTTAAAATGAATGGATTTTTCACTTTAAATGAACATATTTTATAACAATAAAATTCAATTAAGTTTCAGATTGCAATGTAAAAAATTATTTGAATTTTTTATACTGTAATAATTATTATATTTAATATCTTTCATTTAAAAGAACAGGTTTCTTTATTTATGATGGGATTATTTTTGATAACCCTTTTGTAGGTCAAAAAAAATCATAAATGGAAAATTATCTCATAGTTTTATTATAATTCTCCCCAGATATAATTCTGTCATTTATATACCATGGATTTGGATAAACTGTGGGTCTTTATTGTTCTCCATCTCTTTGAAAGCAACTGAGAAAAATATAATACACAAATTGATGTTCCCCTACCTTGCTAACTTTTCATTGCTATTTTTCAACAATAACAAAACTAAAACTAACAAAATTTTCATAACTATCATCATCATATACTGACAATTTGCACTTATAACGGCCAGAAATTATTACTAAAAATTCTCTAATTCAACTTTGATGCTTGCATATACATACATGCACCACATTGCTTTTGTATACGCATCACATCACAGCATCGCTATTAGTCAGCCAGAAAAACCTTATTTCTGTATCTCACCATAAATCTGTCATGTCCAGTAAGAGAGATAATACTCTAATGAAAATTCCAATGTAAAAATGAAGGCGAGGAAAGCTTTGTTTAACCATTTTAAGTTATATAGAAATTTAATTTATGAAAATATTAAAACAGAAATTAAACAAATCAAGAATTAAAAAAGTCCTTGACTTATGATGGAGACATTGGAACAGAGCCTCATTGTAAGTTGAGGACTATCTGTATATTAATAGTGAAACATAGCTGGCTGGTTGGTATGAATATCCTTTTTTTGCAGTGTAATCATTGCACTGATTTCTATAAATAGGATATTATTAAAAATGTTGAATTCTTGGATTTCTGCAACAGCCAAAATTTTTTATTATTATTAATAATTTAAAAATTAAGAAATAGAAATTAAATTAAAATTGTAATTTCTCTAAAAAGACAAAATCTACAGATAATGCTGTAACCTAATAACGGCTGCCATCTAATGATTTCTTGAAACAAGTTCAAAATTATTCTACTGATACTCCAAGATTATAATATTAAATCTAAAGATTTCTGCTCATTTATATGAGTGGCTAGTGCCTACTTATTATAATTTATGATAAAATAATAAGAATTTGAATTCCTATTAATAATTCTGATGATAATATATATAGATTTCAAAATATCTGAAAAATTAAAAAATTTTTTATATCATAATTTATTAATTTTTGAAAATTTATGAATTTTAAATTTTTTATATAATTCTGGTGTTTGTGGTCACTCTTGACATAAAAATTATAACACAAACAACAAATTAATGTCATGTAAAGATTCTTATTAGCTATTTATAATATTTCACATTGTTTCCTTTCGGTTATTAAAATATATCATGTGCAATGCTATAATTATCACACTAAACAGTAAAATTAGAAATTTTTAGACAATTGGAGAATAACTGTAGCTATTGGTTATAATGCAGTTGTCTTATAATGTGAGTAAGATCTTCAACCTACAAACCCACATTATAACTGGGGAGTACTGTAATTTTAATAGTAATAATAGACAATAGAATACTGAATCTTTCAAGATAATAAAATCATCCAGATTTGATCCTAGATCCTCCAAGGTGATAAAATAATCCAGAATTTCATCCGGTTCTAAAGTGTAAAAATCAGCCTGAATTGAACCTGTATCCTGAAAGTGATAAGCGATTTCTATACTAGCAATCATCAGCCAATTGTAAATTTTTAATGAAACAAAAAAGTATTTCTAGCCAATATCTATATAAATAGCCAAGTTTGGAATATCGTAAGGGTAATCGTAAGATCAGATTATCATGAGTTGAATGATCATAAGTAGGAGACTATCTGTATTCCCCAACTTATATATATTTGACCTCATAAATCTGAACTTATATAAAAAAATTTTCAAAATTTTTTTTCCTTTTTCGAAGTATAGAGCATAAACATTTATAGTATTTGAAATTAAAATCCAAATATATTGGTTTACAACATTCAAAAGTTTGTGTTACTTGATTTATGTTTTGTGTATTTGGCATCATATTATTGATATGATATTATTCTATGCAACATTGTCTTCCTGTCATTTATAGAACAATTTGGTGCTATAACTTGGTATAGGTGCAATCATGGTAGCCCACTAGCTCTAGTAGGATTTGCTTCAGAATTTTTGTTAAAAAATTTATTTTTCAGACTTTTGCAAAATTCATATTATGTAAAAACTTTTGATTCCAATTATTTGTATAAATCAGGGAATATCTCTAATTTCTTTTCTGAAAGGAATTCTTATATTTTTATATGAAATAGTATAAAAATAAAAGTTTTCATATTCTTTAGTATTAAGCAAAAATATATTACAGTCTATATTAGAAATTTTTAAAATAAGAAATTTATAAAATAAAACACTTGATTATTATATATTAATATCAAATGAATAAACTGCAGAACAGTAAAAATAAAATAGTGATACGAATATTTGCACAAACTTTACACTGCCAATCTTTACAATTCAAAAGAATAACAGCTCCAAGACAGGAAAATTATATTAACACAAAATTTATTACACGTAGAAGTGCTTTCGATATACAATCCTCGTCAGCTACCTAGAACATAACAATATTCGTTATGTTCTAGGTAGCTGACGAGGATTGTATATCGAAAGCACTTCTACGTGTAATAAATTTTGTGTTAATATAATTTTCCTGCCTTGGAGCTGTTATTCTTTTGAATTTAAAATAGTGATATAATACCTTTATTACACTTAATATTATATTGTTAAAATTTATTTCATAATTAAAATTAAATAATGATTTTAGATGCTTACAAGCAATGATAGATGGATGTGGAGCAAGTTTTCAAATATGGATTAATCAAGAATTACTTGACCTCTTATTTCAAGCTCTAAAACACACTAATCGATTTGTTCGAGAAACAGGATTTTATGTATTGGGTTCCCTTGTTAGTTGTGGACCAATAGAAAATGGTAATATCTTTAATTTATAGTTATTTGCATATTATAATATAATGTGTATGATGAACAACAAAAAAACAAAGTTCTAAACAGGATAAATACTTTATTAACAGAAACGTTTTCGACTTTATCAATAGGTCAACCTCAGCTGCAATGAATATACAGAACAGAGAGAAGAAACCCCCTACAGAAATAAACAACTACAAAATGACATAATAAGAGACGTCGTACAAACAATTATACATTACTACTACAAATTCCACTGCTACCAAACAATAATAATAAAAAATACTAAAAATAATAATATTAATGTTACAACATAATAAAGTAAAAATCAGAAGTAATATTAATAAAAATACAACAGTAAAAACATGCAGAACATGCGGACGGGGAATGTATGACATCATCAATTTCGTCCAACTATTTAGATGAGCAGAACTAACAACAAACTGTGACACCACCAGCGTATTTCCAATTATAACCCACACCATCTCCAGGCCAAAGAGAGGCAATGCAGATCATTAAAATTTAAAACATGCTCGTATTTATTTAATTTATTTACTTGAACCATCTCTGCCATCCTTATGTTGGAATTTTCAATTCCGCTCATAATAATCTTGACATTGTTCCATTCTATATCTACATCATGTTCGTATGCTCTAGTTGCCAGAGCGGTGTTTAACGAACTTTTTTTATATCATTTTTGTGTTCTTTAATACGTGTTTTTAAGAACCTAACAAATTGATCCAATATATATATCATTTCTTAGCAAGTCCTTATTTTTTAAAGATATTTTATAAACCCCCAATCTACTCCCCATATTGATCTTTGGTTTGTCATTACGCAATAAGCTAAAAACTACATTTTTCCTTTTGAAAACTAGCTTCTTATTAGTAAGTTTCTCAATAGATCTACTGCAATGTCTTACAGGAGTCGAATATTCTATCTTCTTAAAATAATGCCTTTCTCTATTCTGTAATTTCAGTGTTTTAGGTAAATTTAAACTTTGTTGGATAGATTCAATAATGTTCTAGAAGAGAAACCGTGTCTTATGCCTTCCTTTAAAATTAATTCTTAATAAAGTATTTATCCTGTTTAGAGCTTTGTTTTTTGTGTGCACTTTTGTGTGTGTAACAGGATGGCTTCAGAGTTCTTAATGTGTATGATTCAATGAAAATATAATATAGGTACTCCTGAACCTGTATTATTATTTACATTCCTGAAATTTATGTAATAATTTATATAGTTAATATAATCAGCAGTATTATATAATGTTTTTAATTCTGTTGTAATAATTATATGTGTCATGGTATTATATATTGTATGCTGCCATGGCTGTCTCTATATAAGGAATATTCTAAGCTGCTGAAGAATGAGGAAAGTTATAATTCTATTGATGCTTGGATGTTGTTAGAAAATCCTATTGAAGTAATTATGAATTGACCAAAGTTAAATGTTTTTTATAGCATAGGTATAAGTTATTAGTTTAATTAGTTTAAGATTTATTTGACATTTAAGATTGTTTTATTAGCATTATTGTTTGAGTTGATTTTTTTTAATTTATTAAACAAGTTATTTGCTGCATTAAAATAAAATAACAGACAAGTTCTTAAAGAAAGAAAAAAATGTCAATATCAAATGAGATCAGATCAAAACAGTTAAATGCATCAACCATGCAAATCAAAGAAAAACTGCTGAAGTGATACATATATATATAAAGAGAAATTAAGGAATAATAAAGTAGTCAATATCACAACCTGAAGATTTAAGTGCCACATGGAAATGGCTAATAATACTCTTAATAACTGGTTATAATGAACTGGTCTTTTATTTATGAATTCTAATCTATAATATTAACTACAAAAACTTGTAATATATTGCATTTTTTATGTAAATAATTAACTAACTTATAGCTCGTGCTATTTTTTTATATTTTGTAGATCATTTCATATTTTTATATGTATTATATAATTTAAGTACATAGTAACACATTGTAATGTACAATGTTGGAGTTTCATAGCAACTGAATATTTAATATTCTTTATTCAAAAGCATCTATGTTGTTCTGTGTGTAACTGACAATGACCACAAAACCAAAAGCATTTTTGAACTAAAAATTTTATAAAGTTTAATTTATTTTTGTTTTAAGATTTGTCTGTTATTTTGTCTTAATCACAATAAAGCAGAGAGAAGATAGTTTTCTTAAGGATTGCTGCATTAACTTGTTAATTTTATTTTTTCTTTAATAAAGCACTTGGTGATTTCACTTTTAAGTATTATATATTTAAATAAATACAGACTTCCAATATAATTCAAAAATTTGGTTTTAATTCAAATCCATCATAACTCATAAGACAATTTCTCATAGGTACAATGTTATAAATGGAAGTTAGGTTTCCCAAAAATCAAAAATTAAAACATTGAATATATTTTTAAAAAGTAATGCAATATAGTAGTATTGAATAAATACAATATGTTCTTTATAATAAAGCAAGGAAAAGTTACATTTTATTCTTGCCAATAATTTATGTAAAGAAAAATAAATAAAATACTAGATGTAACTATAATAGTAATATTTAAATAATTATAATATACCTTTCCACCATTTAGATGAACTTCATCAAAACATTCCATAGCTAATAGATGATCAATACCGGGATCTAAACCTACTTCATTCACAACAGTTATACCTGCATTTTCAGCTCTAAAAATATCATCAAAGTATAAATAATTTCAAAATCTAAATTATTTATAATATATAAAATGCAAAACACATTCTCTACTCACGCCTCCTGTAATTGCTTCATTTCAGCTGTTAAGTAACTTGCTGTCACCATATTAGTCCTGTGCTTGATACAATATTCAGCAATCATTGGATGAAGGGTATATGGTAGGAGACTAAAATGTGGAAATTTTTATTACATATAGGCAAAAAAAAATAGTGTTTTGATTATAAAAGTGAATTTGCTAAATTTTTGTGAAAAGCAATTAAGTAAAAAATTTATTTTTCTGTAATAAAGCATCATATTAAAGTTTAATAAATGCTCACAAAATTTTGTATCAATGATTTGATCAATCTTTGTCACATTAACATACATAATAATAATTTTAAAGTAGCTATATACAATAATACCCCACTTAATGTTACTCTGTTTAACATTATTTCACTATAATGTTATTCAAATTTTAAATATTTTTTCTGTAAAAAATTGTTGAAAAAACTTTTTTCAAACTTAAAATTTTTTGTAATTATTTTTCAAACCTTTGTGTTATTTATGTAATTCCAAGTTAGTTATATATTAAATAAATTTCATAAAATGTAATAAATTGTATTTATTTTTCACCAATCCTACATTTTTGCAAAGACATATACCATTTAACATTATGAAAATTTGGAATGCATCCTTCACGTTAAACGGGGTATTACTGTATTTTAAAAAGAAATTTAAATATTAAAAATTTCTATTTAAAGATATTTGACAAAGATTAATCTATTTCTCTGATTTGTATTAATGACTGAAAATATTTCCAAAATAATTTAATACAGTTTTTCTCTATGTAAACTTTATTAATTAAAATAAATAAAATTAACAACTATTAACTCTATATAAATATCTACTATGCTCTACAAATGCTGTTATCTAATCTATTTATAGTAATGTACTACAAATATAGTTTTATCATATTTTGAAAAAATTAATTTCTTAAGTATAATTAATTGCTGATAGCCTCAACTATTAGCTACAGTTGTTCTCTAAGTAATAAACAGCCACAAAAAATGAGTTATAGATTGCATTCAAATATGCAAAATATTTAATTTTTATATAACTACGAATTTAGTAATTAATTAATTTACCATTCAATTTTTATCATATTGTAAGAGTTTCTAGTAAAATATTAAAAATTTATATCCCTTTTTGCAAATTGTAGGTGAATAAAATTTTTGATGTAAAAAAGCTCTCAAAAGATGAAAGAAATTTCTAAAATATTCTTGGAATGTAATAATGCTTTAATCAATAAATCAATTTAACTCAAGTAAGCTAAATACAAATTAACAATTTTATACTAGTGCTCTTATCTTTTATTTATGAAAAAAACTTTGTAACTGATTCTTCTATGGAATTTAAAATTTTTGGCAAATGCTAATTTATGTGCACTGATATACTGTTGAAGTTTCCAATATAATACTTCCAATTATATTGCACCCACCAAATGGTAAAATTTTTGGCAAATGCTAATTTATGTGCACTGATATACTGTTGAAGTTTCCAATATACTTCCAATTATTGCACCCACCAAATAGTTATGATTGGCCATGATTGAATAGCTAATCATGTTCAAATTCAAAAGTATTTCTTAATAACTTAAACAATTGATGGAAAAAGTGCACAGAAACAATTGTTTAATTTTATAAAAATTATACCATAGATCTAGATATCACATTCTTTTATTTTATATCTTCAATCTTTTTAAAATAGAAAACATGTAAGAAATGTAAATGAATTAATTCTTTTCAAAATTTATTAATAGCTCAATGAGAAGAAAAAAATGGCTTATGTTAACTGGCTGATACACTTCATTTTTTTATTAACTCTCAAATAGCCCTTTGGCACAAAGATTAGAATTACTGAAATAGAATCTGACTATATGTAGCATCTTCAAGGATTTATTCTCAAAATGGTTATGATATAAATATATCAAGATTATTTTTTTCAACAGCTTATACATAGTACCACCTGTGGTTTTTTTTTCTCTAGGCTCATTTTTGGAATATATACTAAATACCAATAATAAATCTGTAAACATCTGGAAAATCTCTGGGCTTATAAACATAAATTTATCATATCATATATAATATACAACAAAATAAGAAATGACTTTCATACTTATTTTCAAAAAAAAAACAAAACAAAAGAATGCCATATGGTGAAAATGTCTAAATCCTTGATTGTCTTTGAATCTTCCTGCTGCATTTTCTATCATCTCATGCAGTAACATTTGGGAACTTCTGGCTTATTCAGTGAAATCCTTTGTAGAACTGCAGAATCCTATAATCTATTTTGAAAACTATTCTTCTAAATCAAAATCTTCTATCTCACAATGAAAAGTTTAAGAAAAGGAGAATAACGGGGTAAGTCCTGACTTCTTTAACACAACCTGGATATGTGAGAGACTAAGATTATCCAGGTAGAAATCTAGTATGCTTCCAACCAAGATAATAATAATAAGAAAATAGAAAATAGTTTTAATAATAAGAAAATAGTTGATAAAAATAGAATTAAGAATATTTAAACTTTTTCAGTACAAGTAGTCCCCCAAGTTACATAGGTGGATTATTCCAAACTCTAGTAAGTCAAAACATATATAAGTTTGAGTATACATTATACAGTACTAGTGGGTTATAATGATGTAACACTAAAAATGTTTATATTAAAGAATAAACACATAAGTCACATGGTAAAGCAAGAGCTTACACATCTTGGAGAATATGGATTCGATTCCGACTCCTACACATCCAATTTTTTTTGCAGAGGTCTGAGTTTGATTCCAATTTGTTACCAAAAAATAATCCTACACAAATATGGATCTACATAAGTTAGGGATTACCTTTACAGATTTTTGACTCAGTGCATAAACTATCAAAATTCTGGTTTTAGAATTTGCGTATTAAAAGAATAAATCTAAAATATAAGTTATGCGGTAACTTAAATTTTCAATGTTTTTGAATGAATTAATATTTTAAATATAGTCAAATTTATGCAAACAGTTCTGGAATTTTAAAGAATATTTCTAAATGTTTTAGATTGAAAATGAAAAGATATTTTTTCTTATGAAATATCTGGGAGAAATAAATAATTTAAATCCATTTATTATAATTTGAAAATACAATACCTAAATACATATATTCTTAGAATTATGAATGTTTTGTCTGTAACTCAAAAAGTTATTAACTCTATTTTTATCATGAACCCAGAAGTATCAAATCTGCTATGTATTTTACTTGATTATTATTAATTATTAATTTGATCAAATTAGAAATTTTTATTTCAAGACTGAATATAAATTTCTGATTATATTGTAAGAATTTTTAGTGGAAATTCTGCAATCATGTGTTAAATAATTATGTAGTTTTGCCATTTTATTTGAAAATAAAATAGTGTGTTCTTATGTATAAAAGTTTGTCATTTGGATTTTCAAAATCATGTTCAAATATCTGTATAACAAAAGCTTTAATTAAAATACAATTTGAAGAAATTCTTGTATTTTCATAAATATATTTTAACTTTCCATACAAATTCCAAGTTTTATTCATTTATTTGCAGAAAAAAATATTCTTATATTTTTCATTTCATTGTATTAACTGACATTTAAAACTGCAAAAACATTTTTGTTCTTCTAATTGAATGCTACTAAATTTCAATGATTTCAAAACAATAATTAAATAAAATATATTATTAAGAAATGTAATGAATTGCAAATTAGTGTATTCTAATCCTAAAAATCATTAAAGTTGGCCAGAAAGTGAAAGTTTTATATTAAGGAACTTCCAATTTACATAATTTGTTAGGAATTCAAATCTTACCTATGCCAAATTTTAAGTTGATTTAATTTAAAATTTATTACATAATTATGTTATAATTAAGAGCATTACACGCTATACAATATGATATATAGTAACTATTATTAAATTATAAATATGCTTTACCAGTAATGCATATGTATAATTCATATTTTATTATGATAGCTTTTACAATATATTATAATTTTACTATTGAGAGTTAGTCTTGTTAGTTTAATATTTAATAAAACCATCAGTAGTATCATCATTATTATGCAGAGTGATCTTCAGCTATACAAGAAAATGAACTTTGTATAACTGAAAATAGCTTAAGTTCATAAACTGAAAATGTTCCTATGTTATTTATAATAAATATTAATTTTATACTGCAAAAAAATGCTGTAAATGATTTAATTAGTATACAAGCAAGCAGTGAACTTTGATATTTTCTTTAATAATGCAATGATTTCATACATGCTTTATAATCTGAAATATTTCTGTCATTCTAATTGCCTCAATGTTGGACATTTGCAAGTAATTTCACTTCATCCCAGTAAACATCTAATGAGGAATCAAAATCTTTTAATTCTTGCTAAAAGTTTTTTTAATACTTGTTAGATTTAATTTTAAAAAATAAATAAATTGCATACATACAATATAATCAAATGTTCTATAATTTATTGAAAAAGAAAAAAATTTTTTATTTGCAACAAGGAATTATTACAATATTTGTAAATTTTCATTTGATTCCAATTTTTAATGTCCAATTATTTTATAATATAAAAAAAAAATTAATATGGGGATTAAAAAATCTTTCAGATAGTTATCTTAGATGCATTATCATTTCTGGATTATGGATTACATCCAGTTAATCTGCAACAAGGATAATCCATCCCCAGATAATTGGGATTCTACTGTCGTTTTTATGTTTTCTTGCCTTGTGTGGAGACTATGCTTATAGTATATAATGCTTTTAACTTTATAATAATCAAGATTGTATAAATTCTAAAGATTATTTATTTAAATTAAAATTTTAATTCTTGGAAGGCTTCCAAGAATGCAACCTTTATGAAAATCAGAGAATGCATGTATTTTTATTGTTACATACTAACGGTGTTAGAGAAAATATGCAATAGCAATTTTTCTAATATTTTAAAAAAATATATCCAATAGAAAATTCTATTAGAGTAGTACAATAATTAAGTTAAAATTTTAATTCTTGGAAGGCTTCCAAGAATGCAACCTTTATGAAAATCAGAGAATGCGTGTATTTTTATTGTTACATACTAACGGTGTTAGAGAAAATATACAATAGCAATTTTTCTAATATTTTTTAAAAATATATCCAATAGAAAATTCTATTAGAGTACTACAATAGTTAACTGGTTGATATGAGATATATTAAAAAAGAATGCAAAATACATATCTAAAATTCAAATTATTTACAATTTTAATTTTCTAAATTAATTCTTCCTAAGATATCTTAAGAAATTAATTTTTAAGAATATGATAAGACTGTCTTTATATTGTATTATGGATTATTTGAAAACATGCATATACATTAGATATTTCTCATATATGCTACATAGATAAGATTTTATTCTTTAAATGATTATTAGCATAATTTAGAACATTTTCTACTTTTAATTTTCTTCATTTATTTAATTTTGAGAAATAAATTGTGGAAAGAATGCAATTTAAAAATTTTGACATACTAGCCGATGACAGCAAATCATGCAATTTAGTATATAATCTAACACTAAATTTCAAGCTTTTCTGCCAAAGTTGTTTTACAAATAAAGTATATAGAAGTAAATCTTCATAAATTCAATAATTTGTTAAATTTATGAAGATTTTCATCTATGACATGCCTAGCTCACCAAAAGTTTTTTCTGAGTATCTGTTGATTGGAAAAAATGGATGATTCATGATTGAGGCTGTGAAATAGAAGGTTGAATAATCATTTTTATACACAAATTTTTCAAAAAATTAAAAATTTAAATCATACATTTTTATATAATTAAAAAAAAACTTTATATTTTCTTTTTATTATTTGAAAAATCATCTATGGCTTCATAAAAACAATTTATATATACACATTACCTGACTACTAAAGTTGCATCTTCAATCAATTCTTCTAAAGTTTCTAAACCCTTAGTTACATCTAAAACCACTGATTCTGTATTCTCTTTTCTCTGTACAAGTGCTACTCCTTGATTTTGTAAAGCTGAAGCTGCAATATTATAAACATACCTTTAATAATTTGTATTTAATTTTTATTAAATAATTATTAAATTAATTCATTTAGAAACTTACCTACTGTAACATGAATAGTTCTATCTCTTGTTAAATATTCTACTAAAGGACCAGAAACATAACCTGCACCAAGCACTAGTACTTTTTTTATTCTTTCTGCTGCTGCTGACTGTGCCTTTTTTTGAGACCTAACATAAAATTATAATTTTTCATATTTAAATATAAATT
Organism: Olivierus martensii; assembly: GCA_000484575.1. Taxonomy (NCBI): domain Eukaryota; kingdom Metazoa; phylum Arthropoda; class Arachnida; order Scorpiones; family Buthidae; genus Olivierus; species Olivierus martensii. Next base: position 33,477 of record AYEL01012252.1, on the reverse strand, counting down.
TGATCAAATTTATGCTTTTTGCAACAGTTATGGAATTTGTACAAAACAATTTCTAATATTTATTAAAATAGTTTTAATAATTCCATTTACAACTCTTGCACGAAGCAGTTTATACTATTCCAGGTCAATATCTATAGTAATCAGATTACTGAAAGCTAATTACAAATAGATTTTAGTTTTCATCAAGACAAATTTAAGATGTCAAGTTTCTTTAATAATATTGAGGATGCTACAAGTTTTAAGAAAATTTAAAATTTTGTATTTTTAAATCAAATTTTATAGATGCAACAATTAAAATACGTTTAATATCATAAAAAATTAAAAAAGTATTTTCTAAAGATGTCATAATGATATTTAATAATAGTATAAATATATTGAAATGAATAAAATTTATTATGTTAATTTTTTTTAAAAACTTATAAAAAATTTATTTTAAATTACCTCTTTTTTAGACCCTTTTGCTTGAAGAGCTGCCAACTGCTGCTGAGTTTCTTTAGTAGTTATTGTCCAACCATGCTCCACATCACTAATAGCTTGAACATAAAGAAGATTCAGTGCTGTTCGATCATCGAGTAAATCATCATCATATGTTAAATCCCAATAACTACAAAAGAATTATTAAATATATCTTTATTTATTTAACAAAACATAAATGCTTGAATAATTAATAATAAGTTTTTTATTTAAAGAATTTTTTTCATTTATTTACAACTTATATTTAAGACTTGAAATAAATTTCTGATTACAAAGATTTTTGTTCAGGAATGACAATTTGTAATATTATGCTAATAAATTATTATTATATTTTAAAATTACATTTTTGTATATGAAACTTAAAATAGTTTGATAATTTTATAAATGTATACTGCATTTAATATTTAATAAAAATTATTATTATTTTTTAAATAATTGCAAAAGTTTTCATTAGAACATCAGATTTCTATTGCTGGCAATTGCTAAGTCCCATTTGAGTTAATGGTTTTAGACACATCAATCTAAGTCGTTTCTAAATCTGTAAAGTAACCTACAAAAGCTTTATCAACATGATAATGATAACTGTTTGGTTCTCTAGTTTTAGTTTCTAAATTTTAAAATAATTCAAAATATATTCAAAAATCAACATGATAATGATAACTGTTTGGTTCTCTAGTTTTAGTTTCTAAATTTTAAAATAAAATAATTCAAAATATATTCAAAGATAAAGCTTTGTTAATAGCACATTATTGAATCTTTATTTTACTTATTTATTATATATTAATTCAAAGTGGAAAGTGGTTAATAATCTAAATATTTTATAATCTGTTTCCAAATTTTAAGTTTTAATTAATTGCAAATTATCTTAGGACAATAAGTAGAGTATTAACTTTATAAATTTATGTTTAGAATTAGCTAATATAGCTTTTGGGGGAGTTCCCGCCTCTGCCAAAAGCATGGGTATGGGCATAGTCTTTGGAAGACCTAAGGTGATGTGAAGTGCCGTGTGATAAACAGAATTCAATCGGCGAAGTGAGGTAGCTGGTAGTTGTACTAGTAACGGTGCTCCGAACTTGATGATTGGACAGATGGTGGTGTTGACTATCCTTATCAACTGTTCAGACCGGATACCGAACCGTCGGGATGAGAAGAATTTTAGGAAGTAGTTGGCCTTGTTGGCCTTGTCTCTGACAAAGTTTATATGGGCTGTCCAGGTAAAGGTGGCTGTCATGTGCATGCACAGGATGCGAATCGTCGACTGTTGTGGGAAAGTGCCTTCCGTGGTGGTGATGTAGAATGGCGGCCATTGGATCTTTGGAGAAAAGTCAATCACCTTATTTTTCGTCGTGGAGATGTGTAAGCTCCATCTATTCAGCCAGTATTCGATTGAAATGAACGCCTGCTGTAGGCGACGGTGTGTATGGTCTCTATTTGGTCTGTTGGTGAGGATATAAATGTCATCAGCGTAGATAAAGCATTGGTTATTCTTAAGGATCTATTATTAATATAAAAAAAATAAATTATATTAATTATTAGTCATATCTTTCAATTAATTTATAATAAACTATAAAAATTACTACTGTATATAATTTTTTTTTGCATTATATACATTTCAGTTATAAAAAAAATTGAATATTTTAAAATCATATAATGATTATAAAAATAATTTAAATATTTTAGCATGCAAACTTTTTGAAATAAAGTCAAATAGAGTATTTACCCTGTTCTTCACACCATCCATCAATCCATGAAAGGAAAAAAAGTATAAAAGTTAGGAAAGATTTGATAGAAAATCAGGAGAAAGTTTGAGATGAAATGCCTGAGAATGATTAACATGCAATGTCAATTTAGAATATATATATTTAATAAAAGCTTAATGGGTATATGAAAAGTGATTAGTTTTAAATAATTATTAAACACAAAGTAAATAAATGAAGAGAACTCATCAACTGAATATTTTTCTGATGTGCATTAATGGAATAAAAACAAACAAAGCTTTTGATTGATAACATTAGTCTATTGATAGGGGAAAAAATGACAATCTATAATATTACATTCATACTAAACATGTTCAAATTGGAAGACTAGTGATTAAAAATCAAAATATGGAATAAACGTATTGCTAACTATAGCAGAAATCTCAGGCTCAAATTATATAAAATAAGCATTAAGGATATGAAAATAATAAAATAGCAATAATCATAATTTGAGATTAAAGAACTCTATGTAATACAATAATCAGACATCATATCTTTTTATGACTTAAGGATTTCTGACTTTAATTTAGGGTGATTATTATATGAAATTAAATATTAAGATGTGTTTTATTTTCCAAATTATACAGAGTAAAAAAAAAAATATTCAAGTGATTATCAATGTAAATATAACATTATATGAAATTAAATATTAAGATGTGTTTTATTTTCCAAATTATACAGAGTAAAAAAAATATTCAAGTGATTATCAATGTAAATATAACATTTTCATTTTAAATTAGATTAACTTTTATCTATAAAAAAAATTCAGGTATGTTTTAAATGCACAAATTTTAGGTCTTTCTGGATTTTGGGATGCCAGACAATATTTGTATAGATTAAATCTAAAAATTTTAAATCTATTATCAATTATTTTTTCAAGAATAAAAATTTTTCATATTATGAAACTGTTTTTCAAACATTTAGTAATATTTGAAGAAATTTATTAAAAAAAAAATCATGTAAAACTATATTAGAGTACAAGATGCCAGACAATATTTGTATAGATTAAATCTAAAAATTTTAAATCTATTATCAATTATTCTTTCAAGAATAAAAATTTTTCATATTGTGAAACTGTTTTTCAAACATTTATTAATATTTGAAGAAATTTATTAAAAAAAAAAATCATGTAAAACTATATTAGAGTACAGATGATACACTAAAAAATATTTTAAATGCATAAATATATTTAATGAAATTTTTGAAAACAATTTTCATATATTCATTAATAACAATTTAAGACTTTTTGATATAACAAATTTAATTACTGAAATTCTTAGTCATTTGATCAAATCAAACAAAATGATCCTTAACAAAATTTAAAATCAATTATAATTTTAATAACTAAACCAATACATAAATTAATTATTATTAAATGGAATCATATATTTTCATTTCATTAACAAAAATAAAATACACCCTGAGCTGGAATTGAACCATGAATTTCGTTTATTGCTCAAACAACAGACAAAAACCACTAGGATATTTGATGAATTTTCACTTTTATTTTTATTATTATTTATTAATTCAAAGATTAGTTTAAAGCCTTGCTCCCACATGCAATTATCAGTCAGTCAACTATTTAACTGCAGGAGTGAAAACAAATGACTCCTATGAGACTGCGCCCACTAGCAACTGTTTTGTTGACAGATTAAACAATAGGAGTCCTTTGTTCTCACTTCTGCAATTAAATAGTTAACCGACTGATAATTGCATGTGGATATGAGGCCTAATAATTATCACAACTGATCTATATGAGCTCTCAATGGCAAAAGACGGTCTCAAATGATGAGAAATCAAAACAAACATAAGGGAATCAATGATTAGACATAAAATCCAGCCAAATAATTCATAGTAGAATAATTTGGCAACATTTACAATTTTTTGATGAATTATTCTATGCAATAAAAAAATAGAGTATTTATAGATTTTTTTTTTAATTATGTAAATTGATCTTTATATAAAATATAAAATGTATTTTTGATACATTTATAAGTTTTAACATATAAAGAATATATGATGTGTGCAATATGTATATCATATTATCTTTATTTTCTAAAAAACATACAAAGCTCTAAATAGGAAAAAAATTTTTAGAAACATTTTCATTTCATTATTATGGGCTTACTTCATGTTTAGGATCACATTAAGGATCAAAAATATTTCCCTGTTTGCATTTCGGTAACAGGATGAATTTAGATTTTGTTTATCATAATAATTTACATAAATTTGATTTAAATGATGTTTCTTTCTATAAACTTAAATCTTATAGACTGGAGAACATGTACATATATTGACCTTTTTATTTTAGAAACCAATGGATGCAGCCATGTTTGATCGTGTGACTTTGCCGCCATTATATTCGAGCAAGCTATCTGTATAACATGGGCAATGAGAGTACTTTAAATTCTGCAAAAATTATAATACACGAATACTGGAATTTAGATTTTGTTTATCATAATAATTTACATAAATTTGATTTAAATGATGTTTCTATAAACTTAAATCTTATAGACTGGAGAACATGTACATATATTGCCTTTTTTATTTTAGAAACCAATGGATGCAGCCATGTTTGATCGTGTGACTTTGCCACCATTATATTCGAGCAAGCTATCTGTATAACATGGGCAATGAGGGTACTTTAAATTCTGCAAAAATAATAATACACGAATAGTGTTAAGATTAAATAATTAAATATTGATTACAGATTGAACTACAACAATTTTACGTATTTATTAATTGATTTTAGAAAATATTCACATGCTAATAAGTAGCACTAAAAAAATTACAGCATAGTTTAATTCTTTTTAAATAAAAAATGAATAGATGAAAAATTGTTGGAAATTTTATCTTGACAGCTTTAATTATAAGATTTTGTAATTTAATTTTTAATTTAAAAAATGAATAGATGAAAAATTGTTGGAAATTTTATCTTGACAGCTTTAATTATAAGGTTTTGTAATTTAATTTTTAATTTCATATATAATTGACAATTAAAATACAACAAGTTTTGAAAAATTTTATTGCAGTGAAAAATTAATATATGTTACTGCTACTTTATACAGTTTATTTTTATGATTTATTTAAAAAACGTCTCAAAGTGAAATTCTGATTTAATAGATAAAAAAATTGTGATATTTTAATATAAAATCAATAATTTTTTAATATAATTTTGAAATACTGTATATTAAAGCTACATTATAAAAAGTACCCAAGTTTCATTCAATGCAATAAATATTATAAGCTACAATTTTTCAAAGTAAATATAAAACTTTCAGTTAGGTACTTTGTAATTTTTCACATTATAATTTTTCTAATCATACAGGTGACAAATCAGGTACAATTGTCGCCTTACTGAAGCACGGTGAAAGTGGTACAGATCGAAAGAGGGGGGCTGAAATAACCAAAAAGTCCTCAGTGGACTAGGGGTCAAAAATCAAATGTTTACAAGGTATAGAGCTGCAAAGTTCCATTGGTTAGAAACTGTGCATGCAGTTTGACGGTGTGCATGGCCTCGCCGCAGTCTGTGATGCGACGAGCACTGCTACCTATGCCGCCTATATGCCTCTGTATCTCAAACGTTTGACTTTTGACCCCTGGTCTACTAGGGATTTTCAGCCCCCTTTTCGATCTGTACCACTTTTGCCATTCTTCGGTAAGGAGACAATTGTACGCTTGAATGGTACCAAACATTCACATTCTCATGTAATTTATTCTCGTGATACTGTTCAACTTCCACTTCTTTAGTTTTCTGTATGAATTCGTGCAACCTTTTCTGTATGAATTCTGTATGAATTCGTATCCATATCAGGAATAAATAATTATTTCAGAAAGTAGAAAACACCGGTGCTAAGCATGTTTAATCGAGTGTAATGGTGGACGACGGAAGCACCACGCTTGGCAAAAGTTTGCGTTAAAAAAGGTGAATATTTATTTCATTACATAATAAATTCTTATTTCTGTAAATGAGAGGATGAAATGTATTAAAAATGATACACTATTATTGAAACCAGAACACTTTTGGATTTCACTTAATGTCTTTGTTAATATCAATAAAATGATTATATCAGATTACAAATTTTCAATAACTAACTACATTTTAAGATGAACTGAACTAAAATCATTAATTTGCAATTTCCAAACATTGATTATAAAAATAAAATACATACTATGATGACAACAACATGATTTTGATGAAATTGTCAGTCAGTATAATCATAAATCAAAAATATCTTATAGTATATCAATTATCCACTAACATTATTCATTATAGTACAATATAGCATTGTAGTATACATACGAACCCAATATCAAATCAATTTAAATGGATTCTGCCATCATCATCAGACTGATAAACACAGATTCTAGTTAATGTTGATGCAATTCCAGCATAAATCAGATGGCTTACTGAATGCATTATAAGTAAAAATGATCTTAAATTGAGGATTCAATCTATTAATTAAAATGAATATAAAATACTATTTTATATCAATAATTAATCAATACCTATACTAAAATATTTTCAAAAATTGAATCAAAAAGCTTTGTTTGGATTCTATTGAATTATTAATCTAAACTGATTGATTTATCTGTCTTGTTCTCAGAGTTCTTTCATTTATTTATATTCAATTTAGGATTACCAATTGTGTTTCTAATAAATAATAGAGTATTCTTCCCAATGCTCAAAAAGGCAATAGATTTACTTTTTTTATTTTAATAAATATAATTTTTTCAAATTTTAAATTCTAAGAGAACCTCCTTTTCAAAACAGTATCTTTTTCATAACTCTCAAGGATTGGCAATCCTAACTCAATTCCAAAAATCTTCATATTAAATAAATCCATTGAAAATATTTAAGTTTTGAGCAAATGAACAGTTATATCATTTGTAAAATTAAATTCTACTTATCTTTAAGCATTGTAATTTTTACAAATTTAATTCAATGTTTTCATATTTATCCAATATATTAAGAAAAAGTTAATATAATTTAATTTTTATAAGAATTACAAAAAGTCTATTAGGAACCTTGCTGTCAATCTAATGAATAGGAAACTCAATGTAAAATTATAGCAAACTTATTTTTTAAAACTATTCTATTTATGAAAAAATTATATTAAGTTTAAATTAAAATGGCATATTTTTATTTTAGTTTTCCATAAAATCATGACAAAAATATATATATACTAAAAAGTTTATTCATTCATACTAATTATTTTATAAATATCCTGCTTAATCCATAGTCCATTGTTTATTTAAAGATAAAAATGTAGCTAAATAGTTGAGAATAGCATTTTCTAAAATTTAAGTTGATTTAATAAATTGTTAAAACAAAAAAATTTCAATTGCTATGCATTACAAAATAAATTAAAATAAAGCTAAAATTTAGTATTATAAAAGACAAATTTGATAGTATTAAATTGCCATCTTGATTTAAATTTCTATGTGGCTCATGATATTAATCATGGTGATTTAACAGTTACAGACAATTCAATCTTCAGTTCTGTTCAAAATTTAATTTTACTCTTACAATAAACTCAGAGGCACCAAGCCTACTATATACTACATTGCATAATGAATATGATACTCAGTTGTTTATTCAAATTTCTGAAATATAAATTTTCAATTATATTTTTTATAGAAATTCTATTATCTTGAAATATTGTAGTAAAATATTAAAAAACTATAATTTTTGAACATATTTGTTATAAGACTTTTTGCAATTATAATATTTAAAATTCTTATACAATTTTTAAATTTTTTCTAAAATTTGAAAATAAAATGGAAATAATCCTTATTTTTCTTAAATATTATTATTTAAAGAAAATATGGATTGTCAGTGAAGTTTTAATATTTTTATTTAAATGTAATCATCATTAAAATTTAATATCTTCAAATATATAGATCGGTTTATTTTTTTTAATATATTTATTAAATATATTAAAAAAAAAAATATATTTATAAATTAAAAATATTCAAATATATATAATATTCTAATATTCACTCTAAATGTTCATTAAAAAGAATTTTTTTTAAAAGGATATGGACATTTATTAACCATTATATTTATGTTTATTTACTCAAGACTTAAATCATTAGTGGTATAAAATAAATCTTAAAAACTTTTGTTATATCTGAATGTCAAAATATCAATATAATCTGAAAGTTCTTTTTAACAAAACCATATACAACTTAGATAATTCTGTAAATATAATTTTGCAATTAATATTTAATGTTTTCTATTTCAGTAATTTAAATAATTTTATAAATTTAAAATAATAAAATTTATAGCAGAGCTGATGAATGAATTTTTATTTTTTGTAATTTTGCAAGAAAAAAATTCTCATTACATTAGGAATTAATAGGAATAAAAAATAATTTCTAATAAAAAAAATTAATAATATCCTTAAAATACAGTCCTCTTTCTATTTTATCATGATTAAGAAAAAAATAACAGACAAGATTGTTTTAAGGCTTATCTGTTATTTTTTTCTTAAATTAATATACAGCAAAACTGAAATAATGTATAAAAATATAAACTGGAAAAAATTTACCTATATAACTTTTAAATCACAATTTTTAAATTATTTTAATATTTCTTGCTCAAATATATTTAAGTAATAATTATTTAATTTTTTAAATCAATATTTTTATATCACAATATTGGATTATGCACTTACTATAGCATTGGTTCTCAATAAATTTATCCAGAAACTACTTTGATATCAATGAAAATCCAAAATAATTTTAATCTATAAAAATATATTTTTAAATTGATAAATCAAAACATGAATGTTAGTTTGTTATCAAAATGCATTGAAACCCAGATGCCTCTATACTAGAAAAAATTTTAGTATCTCCTGAGCTTTTTCATCTCAAATGCCCTATTCAGTTTTCCTCATCAAAATTTACAGGTTGACTGTGTATGTGAAAATCAATCAATAATTAAACTTTTATCAATCAAAGTATGAAATCTTATTAATTTTGATAATTTTAATATTATTTGATGTTTATTACAGTATATGTACTATTAATCTATATTTATAGAATGTTATGTTTTATCAATATAAATCAAAGAATTTTAAGAACTTATAAAAAAGCAAGCATTTTTTCTTAAAAACATCCCATGAAATTTCAAAAATATCAGGATCAAAAAAATAATATCTATAAAATTAAAAAGTTTAAACAAAATGCAATAATAAAATTTAAAATTTAATTTCCTGAAAGTGATATAATTCTGTAATTTCTAATTATTTAACATTAAGTTTTACATACTGTTCTTCTTTTATTTTTTTTATAATTTACTTAGATTGGTATTAGTTGACAAGAGATATTGAATTTTGAATAAAGATTATTTTAAGTTATATTTTTAGAATAATTATTATTTTTCGAATTAAAGCTATGGTGCCATATTGAGTTAATAACTAAATAATTTTTATAATATTTTCGAATTAAAGCTATGGTGCCACCATCTATTGAGTTAATAATTAGTTAATTTTATAATTTCGTACTAAGGTGGCGCCATCTAGTATTTAATGATTAAACTATAATTTACAAATTTATTTTCCTGAAATAAAATTTTCGCCATCGCACCGGAATCGAACCGGGATCTTTGGGTTAACGCCCCAATGCCTTAACCAGTTAGACCACGGTGACATATGGTGGAATTCCATTTCAGGAAGCTTAAGTAATCATCGCTATGGAACCTTACCGGACTAGGTTTGTCAGGACTCTACCTGCCCAGGTTTGCCATGAGGGCCCGTGGCTACATAGATAGCCCACCTGGGAGCGCTAGTTACGGCCTAGTCCGGTAAGGTTCCATAGTGATGATTACTTAAGCTTCCCAAAATGGAATTCCGTCATAGGTCGCCATGGTCTAACTGGTTAAGGCATTGGGGCGTTAACCCAAAGATCCCGGTTCAATTCCGGTGCGGTGGCGAAAATTTTATTTCGGGAAAATAAATTTGTAAATTATAGTTTAATCATTAAATACTAGATGGCGCCACCTTAGTATGAAATTATAAAAATTATTTAATTATTAACTCAATAGATGGTGGCACTATAGTATTAATTCAAAAAATAATAATTATTCTAAAAATATAACTTAAAACTTTATCTGCCAGAGGAAGTTTGGCTTGTTAGTTTGATTAAATTGTGAAAAGAATGTTATGGAGAAGTAGACCTGTATTTTGGTATGTTTATTCATAAATAAATATTAATATAAATTAATATCAAATATGTTTATAGTAGGTGTTCAAAAATATCCTCTTCTGTTTCAATACACAATGCAGCTTATCTGTAAATTGCACAACTTGCTTGTTTTAATTTGTCCTTGATTAGTGCTGTAGCATCCAAAATGTAATTGAACAAGGTTTAATATAATAATAATAGATAGAAGTGATATTTATGATTAATTGTATTGGAACACTAAGTATTCCTTATTCGTTCCATTTAAACCAAATTTTAATAAATCACTTAATTCTCAGTGGTTTGCAAGGGTAGGAAAAAAACCTAAAACATTTTATTAAAAAACCTTTTTTTTTATTTCCTTACAAATTCACAAAAATCCTTTAAAAAACAACTTAAATTACTATACATAAATTAATAAATAATTCTTTTACAATTAATTCACTGCTTTTTTAATATGCATTTCGACCTGTAATTGGTCCTCTTCAGTTATGTGCAGGAATTACAAAAACCATTTCAATACAATAAAAAATAAAATGTTTAAAAAACTTTGACATTGCAGTTCCAAAAAATACAAGTCATTTTATAAAAACATTACTTATATGACAAATTACCACAACTATTAAGAAAGAGGAGTATACCTTACATTTGACAAATTATAAACTAGCAAACTGCATTTAGACTTCTTATAAACTATGTTTAATAAATCTTCAAAAAATTTTTAATTTTCCTATAAATACATTTAATTTTTAAAAAACCATAATTCTGCATGTAAATTCATAAAAACCAATAAATTACCAAATAGCAATGTTCCCTTTATCCAACATGCACTGAATTTCATAATTATTTTTGAAGGCTATGATTAACTATTTCCTAAACCAGAAAAAATTCACTATATTATTGATTTTCTATTACCTATTTTATCCATTAAAAATAAATTTATCTAAATTAACTAATGTTAATCTCCAGATTTCAATCTTTCTTTTACTGTCAAGTCTTCCATAATATCAGAACCAGCCTTAATTATATTCTAAATTATTTTAATCTATTTTCTATAAACCAGGAAAAATTACTTATTAATTTGTAATTAACATTGCTATCTATAACTAACACCAGGGGGTTAGTAAGTTGTTCCTTTAAAAAAATGCAAATGAAGGTTTAAGATAATTATTGTAGTAGCTGTCATCGGTGGTTTCTTTAGGCACTGAAAGTGGATGATTAATGAACAAGATTTGTCGTATTACCACCTTTCTCTTTTACGAGTAGATCAGTACTTTGATCACATCCCCATAAAAGATAATCTATAGGGTTTAGATCCAGAGATCTAGGATGCCAAACATTACTAAATAAAAAAGTCTGCTTCTCCATAGCCTTCTTTTACAATAAACCAATTATAGCTCAGAAACCATTTAGAATTAGACCTAAGTTTATATGGTTCTTTTTTTTCAGAGACATTTCTGCTACAAGTTTCCAAAGTTGTGACCTTTTGTTATTACTCATCCTGTATAATATGAATAACAATTATATTTCAGTATTATATTTCTTAAAATAATATTATCTGCATTGCATAAAGCAAAATTATATACAGATATTCCTTGACTATTGTATATCTGACCTCTAAAATAAATTTGCATAAAAATTTTCCAAAAATTTTTTATTTCTTTTTGAAATATAGAATACATTCAGACCTACATATATCGAAATTGAAGGTGTCTTAGAAAAATTTCAATATATAGAAACCTGAATTTTCTCTAATGTGTATAGTAGTTAAGTGATATTTTGTCCGTATCGCCTTTTTCGCTGCCTCTTGACAGCGGCGATGGTGGCTCACGGTTTGTAAAACTCCTACTTAAATGATTTGAAAAAGTTTTGGGAAAAAATATACAAATGAATTTTTTTAATGTTCGAAAATATATATACAGTATATTAATGTATTAAAAGTCTACTGCATGTAATAGATAAATGAAAAATAAGATGGACAAAACATGCATTTATTAATTAGAATAATTAGAATATTGTATTTAATTTAGATGTAAAGTAATTTTGAATATCCTGCTGAGTAATTTCAATGCAGATTCCTCATAAAAATGTTTTTTATTGAGCAACTCAAAAATATTGTCGGGCACATTTTCTGCAAATCGGCGAATCATTTCAAATGCAGCCATTATTTCTTTTTTGGAAGGTCTATTATCTTTATTTCTTTTCATCTGCCTCATTGTCTTTATCTTGATTTTCACTATCTTTTATAGGACTTAAAATATCAATTGTCAGATATTCTGTATCTTTTATTGAACTTAAAATGTCATCATCTGTCGGATATTCTTCTATGTAACGTCCTTCATCCACGTTTAAATATTCATTAAGTGAGATTTTGTCATTTATTGTGCCTGTTGACTATTTTGTCATTTATTGTGCCTGTTGACTGTAACTGGTTCCAACATTCCTATTGTGCCTGTTGACTGTAACTGGTTCCAACATTCCTCAATGTGTGATAGATTGTGCCTATTGACTGTAACTGGTTCCAACATTCCTCAACGTGTGACTTCACAACAGACTTTTCGGAGAAGCCGGTTTTTATGAAGCAGTTCTGTATTGTTATTATTTTGCTACGTCATTTTGCCACACTTTTGCTAATTCTGATATACACACACTGATATTAATTACATTGTTTTGAGATTGATATTCTTACAGTGGCTAAATTTTAACAATTTCAATCAATCAATTATTGTATAATTAGTATTGCAACAACTTGTTACAAAGACACTCTGTAAACAATTATACTCATTTCTTTGATTATTGTTGCTAATATACAAATGTTGCAATTTATTATTAAATAGTATCATAATGAAGCATTATATATAATAAGTTGTGGTATTATATGTTTGATACATATTTTTTATTTACTACTATTGTTCACTATTAAAAATTATAAACAATGACAGGTTGGAGAAAACAGTGTGAAAAATTATGCAATGCAATTTTTTGAATTATATTGTATAATCATAGACATTATTCTTGAACATTTAAAATTAATAATCAATTTTGTAAGTCATTTTATATTGTAAGAAATGAATAATAATCATAATATAATAATTATAGAAATTTATGATATCAATAAGTTAAAAATTTTTAAAAATATATAAAGTAATTTAACTGTTGAAAAAATTATGAAATTTATATTTCAGATGTCGAATAATTGGTATGAATCATATTGATAAACTTCTGAAAGTTGCCACTAAAAGGTAAAGAACTTTAAATAATATGATAATCTATAAAAGTACAATTTCAAAAATTTTTGTGCTTTTAATTATTATTAAAAATTTTTGAAATTATACTTTTCTAAGCTTTTCACAGTTATTATAAATATATATTAAAATAATTTTTTTATTTATATACTAAATCTTATCAATATATTGTTTTGAATAGGATATTTATATTTTAGATGCATTTGTAATCTTAGTTTGCAAATAAAATTTATGATAAAATATATAAACTCCCAATCCATTATTTCTACAGAAGATATCCAAAAAGTCACCATCTATTTTGAGAAATAATAGGAATTTTAGATACACAACTATAAGTCACAGAAGTACTTATATACTAAAACAAAATCATTTTTCAATTCATTTAAATTGCTTAAAACTTATATTTACTTTAGATTTTTTTGTTTTGGGTTTCATTAAATCTGAAATGTACCACAGAAAAATTATAAATCTAACTGATCTTTATAATCAATGCATTTGTAAGTGATTCATTCCATAATCACTTATAGAAGCAGTTAAAAAAAACTCAAATATACTCTTATTAGGGGAATAACCATTTCAAATTAACCAAACAATTCAGCCAAACATCCCCTAGTGGACAAAGTCTAAATTAAATTTTTCTAATTGTTATTATTTTTGATTAAGGCTATGGTGCCACCATCTGTTGAGTTAATAATTAATTAAATTTCATTTTATTATATAATTAATTAAATAATTAATTATTAACTCAACAGATGGTTGCACCATAATCTTAATTCAAAAATAATAATCGTTAGAAAAATTTAATTTATACTTTGTCTGCTAGGGGAAGTTTGGCTGAATTGTTAATTAATTTGAAACAGTTAAAAAACTTTTGAAATGCTTGAAAGCATGTTTCACAAAACATGTTGATTGCAAGGATGTAATCTCATTACAGGTTGATTGCTTTGAGATTAATAGACACATTTATATTTCAGCACATAGAATTTAAAAATTAAACTTTGGACTCTGATTTCATGCATTTATTTTAATATACATGATTTATTTCAACTTATATTTCCATGACTTATAATTGTTTTTTTTTTTTTTAATTCCTATTATTTCTTGAAATATATGGTGACTTTTGGGATACCCTATATTATAAGTTTTATATATATATAATGTAGCTTCATCATAAATAAATTCATCTAATAGAACCAAAATAATGAAAATTTATCTTTAATAGTACTGTCCATAAAATCCTTCTTCAGTTACAAAGAACAACAATAAAAAGAATAAAACATTAGACTGATTGTAATATATTATAATTAGTCTCATATACTTCAATTATAGTGAAAAAATGAACAATTATTTTTGAACAATGAAGAAACAAAAAAATGAACAATTAATGAGCAATTTTTAGCATTCTATAAAATGCTAAAAATTGAAAAATTATTGTAGATAATAGGAAAATATTGGTTCATTCTATTAAAATATACAAAGCTATATCTTAATTAGATATAGTTTCTATTAAAATATATTTATATATTTTAATAGAATTAACCAATATTTTCCTATTATCTACAACATTTTTTCCAATTTTTAGTATTTTATAGCTCGTATGAAAAATTCGATTTTTACTTAAAATTCAAAAATATCATTTATCTCATCCCAAAATCAGAATAACTTTGATATGTTAGACTAAATAATCAACATGATGGTAGAATTTACATTTTTTTTTTTTTATCCCAATTGTTCCATTGAGAATAACATTTGTAAAAATGTAATTAAAAAATATTTTGGCAACTGAAAAAGTTAGAATCCACCATTAAAAAAATCAGTTTGAAAAGATAAATTAATAAAATCAGAATTAAAATTTTTTTAACTCATTTTTTATTGTTTTTTTAGTGTTTGTTATTTCATTTCTTTGATGTCTTTACACATCATTAGCAGTGAATGGGTTAAACCATTTATCACTATAATACATGCCTAGATGAAGTTGACTATCAGAATTAGTCACATTTAAATATTCAGATTATTTTTTAGGGGATGGCCTATAAGCTAAAAAAAATTAAAAAAAAGAAGACAATTTAAACATTAAATGAACAAATTCTTTTCTATAATTTTAATAATAAAACTATAATCAATATAATTAAATTATAAAATTGAAATGTAAATCATTATTATAAAGAAACTTATCCTGGTTTATGACTTCATATTTTCAAAAGTAGGATATGAAAAATTAATTGAATGAAATTATAAAATAAATTTTATTTTCTTGATTTGAAATAGTATATCTAAGCTTGAAATTATAGCAGAAATATTTTGCAAAAAATAATTATTCTTCATAATATTTTTTAAGTTAAATAAATCTTTATAAAAATTATCATGAAATAATAATAATATATTATTCAGGTATAAAACAAATAAGGTTTTTAAAGATAGAAAAGTTTGCTTATTCATATAATAGTGTTTAATATATACGAGGGTTGTCCGTAAAATAAGGTGTCCAATTTTTTTTTCACAAAGAAAAACATGTTTATTTGCAATAAATTATACATTGTTGGAAAGCCTGGACTTTCTACTATTTTTCTACATAATCCCCGTTGTGGTCGATGTATTTTTGCATGCAGTGTAGCATTTTTCATATGCCCGTGTCATAGAACTCTCCCGCCATGGCGTGCAGGTAGCGTACGACCTCTTTTTTCAACTCCTTGTCAGTCCTGAAATTTGTCCCACCCAGGTGTGACTTCAATGCAGGAGAGAGATGATAATCACTTGGTGCTAGGTCTGGGCTATAAGGGGGAGGTGTGTGACGTTATGCCATCCAAATTGGTTGATGAGGTCGGTTGTTGCACGGGCGGTGTGGGGACGAGCATTGTCCTGATGAAAACGCACTCCCCTCGTCAGCCTGCCCCTTCTTTTGTTTTGAATTGCACGGCGAAGGTTCTTCAAAGTTTGACAGTAGCAATCAGCGTTTATTGTTGTCTCGGTAGGCATGAACTCGCACAACAATATCCCCTTCCTATCCCAAAACACAGTCACCATCACTTTGCTGGCAGACAATGTTTGTTTAAACTTTTGCAGCTTCGGCGATCTTGAATGCCACCACTCATGGGACTGTTCTTTTGTCTCTGGTGTCGTGTAATGTACCCAAGTTTCATCACCAGTGACAATTGAATCCAAGAATTCCTCTCCCTCTTCTGCATAGCAATCAAGAAATTCGCGGGCCGCTTCAACCCGTTGCCATTGGTGATCTTTGGTGAGCATTCTGGGGACCCACCTTGCACAAACCATTGTGATAATGCAAATGTTCTGTCAAAATCTTGTCGATAGCAGTCTTACTGACATCAGGGATCAATTTGCACAGTTCCCGAATCGTCACCCGTCGATCTTCAAGCATTACCCTCTCCACTTTTGCAATCGTTTCGTCTGAAATTGATGGCCGTCCGGCGCACTGTTCATCAAGGACGTCTGTACGTCCGTTTTTAAAATCTCTGCACCATTTTCGCACATTTTTGATGTCCATACACTGTTGTCCATAAACTTCACGTAACTGTCGATGAATTTCTATAGGCGTAGTGTCCTTAGCACACAAAAAACGAATCACAGAACATAACTCACACCTGGCGGTAGCGGCGAGTGGAAGCTCCATCATGAACGGCTACAAAACCAAGACTAAGTGTCATAGACAGCTCGGAGTGGTGGGGATTTTAGGCGGGAAACCATTCTACATGCCAGTGTCGCCAGATCTTGTGTTAAAGCGTTCCTCGCGACTACAGTGCCTTGGAGACCTTATTTTCTGGACAACCCTCATAACTGGAAAACATTTCCAGCAAATATGATTCTAAATATATGTTAAACACTATTGTTTTAATAAACAAACTTTCCTGCCATTAAAGAGTTTGGGTTACATTTAGATTATATGGTAGTTTAATTCTTTTAATATAGCTGTTTCTTAAATTCTATATTATGATTTTAGGAGTATTGTGGAAAAAAGTTATCTTCCCTTTGAAGATTTGCAGGTGGGGGCAGTTTATAAGGTGAGTTGATATCATATAATTAAAATATTTCCCATATGGGAAAAATCAAAAAAATCATTATTAGAAAAACATCATTCTGGTCTCAAAATGTCACAAAACATGTATATTTTGTGATATTTTGAGACCAAACTGTCAAATCCAGCTCACCTATTGACTAAGGTTAGTATCACACTATATGATCAACAACCAATTTTGTTGCCCGCAATTTTGAATTGACGCATTATTGGTTTGAAAATCTCTTATCACATGAAACAAGTTTTCAGAATCAATGTCAGAGAGATATTGTGTACAGAATAAACAAACATGGCCATCATATATGTCACTAAAGCTATAATTTTGATGTTGGCTGCAGTAGAACTCAAAGCACAAGCAAAGAGAAAGAAATATGTTAAAAAATGGATTAAGAACAGAAGTGCTCAAGACTATTAAGATAATTTAATGAGAGTGTTAGCCATGGAAGATAGCAGCCATAACTTATCACTACATACTTTTGTTTTCTTGTAAGTCATATTGTAAGGCAAAAATAATAATAATATAAATAAAAATGCATATTTAATAAAAATGAATTTATTTAATTTTGGCTCTCAAGCAATCTCTGCCTTTATCATAAATAGAATGAGTCATAAATTACAAAACAGCCTTTTGTGCTGCTTTTATCCATAATAAAAAATACTTTTTGTTCTGCTTTTATCTGTATATTTAATTTAAATTTTTAATTTGAGCATCATTTACCAACTGCTATTAGTGCTAAGAATAGCTGTTTTATTTAAATTGCAAAACTTTTAGATAGGATAAATTTACTGGAAGAGAATCAATAACAATAACAATTTTGGATATTATATCATCAGTTACTAATCAAACAATCATAAAATACAACAATTTAAAAAAAAAATTTTTGTTCTATTCTATGCTTATGTTCAATTAACTGATGAGAGTATAATAGCCAAAAATGCTATTGCTGTTACTGATTCTTCATGATACATTTATCCTGCCTAAAAATGTTGCAATTTGTACTTTATTTAAATGAATTTAATAGAAATGTAATGTTTTTATTAAATTCTAAAATAAAAATTTATTTTATAGTTTTATAATTCATTTTTGTGTTGTTACTTTTTGGAAAGTTTAGACAAATTATTGATCTGTTTTCATTATATTCATAAAAGAAAAGTATTACATAGAAACTTTTATTCGATTAATATAATTTAATTAGCATTTTATTTAAAAAATATTTGTGCTAAGTAAATAATCAGCAATTCATAATCTAAATTAATAAAAATAAAAATCAATAGAATAGCATATTCCTAAATTTTCTTATGCAAACACAATCAAATAATCTGCTAGGCATTAATTAATCAAGCAATGGTCAAATAGAAGCATAACAAATTATTATACAAAGATTATTTGAATTGGTTTGGCTATTTTTTATATATATAATTTTGTATTAAATTGTACTTGATTATGTATTATTTAAAATCAACTAAATCATTTATAGTTTTTGTAATAGTGAAAATACAGTGATACCTCCGTTCACGAACACAATCCGTTCCTTGACCCTGTTCGCGATCCGAAAAGTTCGTAATCCGAATCAATTTTTCCCATTGCAATTAATGTAAATCCAAATAATACGTTTTTTGTCCTAGAAAAAAATTTTAACATGTTATGGCTTTGTGTGTGGAAATAATACAAAAAGGAAATAAATATAACAGTAATATTAGAAGAAAGCATGTTTAACACCACCTTCACTAATACTTTTAACTTTTTTGGGAGCCTTTAATAAGGGATAAATTTAATTAAAGAAAAAACTAAAATATCAACACTTGTTGGTACTTTATTGTACCCATATGAACTGGGCGAACTAGATTGCTGCTGGGGGCGAATCTGTGCACAGGGTTTTGTGCGCGCGAGTCACGTGCGCTCCATGCACGCCGTGCGTGTGTGTTCGTGAACCGAAGCATCGTTCGTAAAGCGAAGCAAAATTTGTTCGCAAATGGTGTTCGTAGACCGATTTGTTTGTGATCCGAGACGTTCGTAATCCGAGGTACCACTAATTTGAAAAAAAATTAATGAATAACATAGAATATAAATATTTTATATAGTGTATATATAGTTAATTCTTGTTACTCGTGGTAGTTACATTCTGTAAATTCTTCACAAATACTGAACCATTGTGCCTATGGGAAATATAGAGTTAGGTTCCTTTCTTCCGAACATTTTTCATTCTTGCTTTAATGTGTTTTCTGTTTAAAGACATCTTATTTATAAATGTATATTACAGTACTTATAAATAATTACAATATATGCAGTTTACAGTACTATATACCAGGGTTGGAGAGCTAGCTTGAAATAGGTTAGGCTCCGGCACCGGCTCCAGAGCCACAGTATATTCCAGCTGTAGCTCAGGCTACGGAGTCATTGTTTTAAAATTGAGGCTTTAGCTCCACCTCCATCATTATAAAAGTTTTTTGGTATGATACTACCATGAAACATCACTTACTTTACTATCACAATATCATTCATTTACCTTTTAAATTGATATATTGATGTTTGTATTATAATAATTTATTTTATATGTATATATTTAAAGTTTCAATAAAATATTTATTTTGGCAAATGGCATTAATATATTGGTAACTAAAAATCAAAGATCACGTAATTTATTGATTTCAAATTTTTTGATATCAAATTTTAAGTGCTAAAGTCGGGGTAGGCTTACATACGGGTTGCACATTTTTACCGATTTTCAAACTCTAAAGTCGGGGGGTCAGCTTATATTTGAGTAGATATAGTAGATGGTTAGGAGCTGGAGCCAGCAGAAATTTTAATGGCTCTGGCTCCACTGAATATGATCAGCTTAGCTCTGGCTCCAACTCCGGCTCCTCCAAAACTTCAGGTGGCTCCATGGCTCCGACTCCAGCTCCAGCTTCTCAGCCCTGCTATATATACAGTATTATAATTACAGTAATCTTTATTTAATTTTTTAAAACACTAACTGTGTAGTAAACAAAATCTTATTTTTTGATGGATAGTTGTTTGATGTGGCAGCTACACATTGTCTACTTGAATTGCATTGAAAAACTGCATCAGCCTTGTCTGCATTGCTTTTTGCTTCAGATTTTTTAAAATCTTAGGCAAAAAGTGTAAAGAGCAAATGCACAGGAAGTTAAGCACCTAAATTTATTTAAATTTGAGGCTGCGTTCAAACATTCCCTATGTTTGAACGCAGCCTCAAATTTAAATAATTCTTCTGTAGGACCTGCAGATGATAAGAACAGGCTTTTGGTCTACCTGCGATCTGTGGAATGAGCAAGGATAGGTAATGAGACTTTTCCGGCAGAATGACACAGATACTACATTTGGTAACAAACAACTTCCTTTATTAGAGAGAGAGAGAATTTACATTGGTAACAGTTTTTTCCCCGCTCAGTGGGAGTCCACAAATAAGCGTGAAAGTGCTGCAGAAATCGTTTTTGTGGTTACAAATAAATTTTCGTGAATAGTCAAATATGGAATCTGCAAATACAAAGCTATATATATATAGCAAGATATGTTGACATATAAATTTGATTTATATGAATTCAATTTTACATAATTTCTGGCAATAAAATTTTTTTATCATTTTATATAATGCTGAAATGTAATTTTATACCTTAATATCATAGTAATTGTCATCACTACAACAATAGCTATGATAATTCTAATGACACTTTTAACAGATTTTTCAGAAATTACATAAAGAATTTAAAAAGTTCAAAATTTCCATAATTTAGGTTTTATATAACATATATTTTATATTGCTTTTGAATTAGATCAGCACTTTTGAAACTTTATTAATCTATTTAATTTTTATAAAGTCTAAATTTTTCAGTTTAAATTAGATTTAATTACTTTTAATTGTATTCAAAATAATCCTTCACAATTTGAGAAAATTAGTATAATCAAGAGCATCTGTAAATAAAAATCTGAGGGAGGGTTCCTTGTATTGAAACTATAAAATCCGTTTAATTTTTGATAAAATTTCTGAAAATTACAAGTCTAGACAGATTTATCCTCTATGGATGCAATAAGTACAGTTAAGGAATACTTGAATGCCTTTGCATGCATCCCAATCCAGGAAAGCATTAAACTAATTTTTCTTCAATTCTTATTTATATTTGATATAATAATTCCCAATTCAAATTTATACTTTTTACTAGATAAAATTTTATACTCTAGTTAGTTCTTAGAATTATTAAAATAATGTAACTACTTTATGGAATTGCAGATAGTTCTAGTTCTAATTTTGGATATACCTAGTTGGAATTGCAGAATATTTTCGCGATCCTGAGTATAGAGGTATATAAACCAGAAATACAAATTAAAACATTTGCTAAAATTTCTGCGACCCCCCCAAATTTTGTTACGCAACACCATATGGGGTCACAACCCACAC
The DNA here is from genome assembly GCA_000484575.1 of Olivierus martensii. Lineage (NCBI taxonomy): Eukaryota > Metazoa > Arthropoda > Arachnida > Scorpiones > Buthidae > Olivierus > Olivierus martensii. The sequence continues at coordinate 11,366 of AYEL01012252.1, read as the reverse complement.
TTTGAGAAGCACTGAATCTCTGAATTAGATAAATTGACAAATTTGTTGATATAGTACAACTAATTATATGGAAAATTAATTCATTCAAAATTTTTGATGTATTGTAAGTAATATACCTAGTTCTAATTTTATGTGCTATCTATTTGCATTTTGTTTGAAGTATATCTTTGCATCTTTTTGCTTCTGTACTATTGTAAAATAGTAAATTCAAAGACTAGCACAAGACTGCCGAAATTGCTTTATTTAACAAACATTTTCAACTCTTTTTGTAAATTTATTATATAAAAAAAAAAAATCTATCATATAAATTTATATTTAAACTCTTCCTGTTTACATGTGTCCAGTAAAAAACTGGATATATGATGCATTCACATACAATTGTAAACACCTATCTGTGAGAGTATCTTAAGTGGAATTAATATTTGGCTTGGATTTAAACAACCAAAACAATTAATGGACTTTTAATTGGACATATTTTGGAATTGTGCAGTTTTCATAGGCAAATTTTAATATTGGTTTAAGTCTTTAAAAGTCCTTTATATGTTTTGCTTATTTAAATCTGAGTCAATTATCAACCCCACTTAAGACACTGTCATAGATATGTGCTTAAGATTGTACATGAATATACCATATGTCTGTTTTTTCACCATGTGTGTAAATGGGTAGGGTAAAAACCTACATTATAAATTTGTTTATCTTGCAATGGTTTGTATTAGATCTGATGATGGCCTTAAAGTGGCTTGGAAACATTTGTCAAATAAAGTAATTTCTGCAGTCTTGTGATATTTCAATGAATGAATTCAAAAACTATGCTTCTTAAGAAAATATTCCAAATCTGTTATATGCAAAAATTTTCATAGTTAGTTTCATAGTTGAAAAATTTTAAAGATCATATATGAGATAAATTACAAAATCTCCCCAAGTTGTAAGGAAAGACAAGTCTTTCTCTCTTAATTACCTAGTGAAATATCCATCAACATTTCAGTTCAGCATTCATGAATTCAAATATTTGCAAAATATTCATAAAATTTGAATATATGTTATTTTCATACAAAAATTGCAAAATGAAAAATGAATTAAGCCATGACAAGCAAGAATTATGCTTATAGACTATTGGCATAATCTAATCAAAATTCAAAGAAAGTATTAAACAAAAATAATAGTGATTCTAATTTTTTGCTTTATTCTTTTGTAGCATCAAGATAATATCTTTAGTCACCATCCTATTATACAGGGCGACAGAGATGTATACCTATTTTGGAATGAGCCTAACACTGTTACTATTATTCCAACCTGTAATTTATTTGTAGTAACACGTGTGTGAACTAATGCCATTTATTGTCCATTAATTTCAGTTACTATGCCTAAGTGGTTAGTGGAACATCATGTGTTCACATATAGTGCATATGTGTGAGGTGGCGATTCGGTTTGGCAGCTCAGAGGTCATTCTGCTGTCATTTCAACATCAGCCGACATGGAACAGTCCCAACACCTATTTCAGTATGATTTTCTGTGTTGGCACTGCTCTGTGTCGGCCAATGTTGAAATGACAGAGGAATGACCTCTGAGCTGCCACAATCAGCTGCTCCCACATATGCACCGTACATGAACATGCGATGTACCACTAACCACTCAGGCATGGTAACTGAAATTAATGGACAATAAATGGCATTAGTTCAAACAACAAATTATAGGTTGGAGTAATAGTAACAGTGTTAGGTAGGCTTTAATTAGTGTGAATAATGGGTCCCACGAATTTCTTGCACTATTCGAAGTATTAACTATATGTAAAATATGGTAATTTGTTCTTGCTTTGTGAGATTCCGGCCATTAACCAACCTCATGATGAATAACTACAATACTAACTGTTTAAGAAATATTTATTTTCATATTTTACATCGTTGTTCATCATCTAAATAACTTACCAGGAATTGCATCTCATACCATCATCAAACCAACTGCCAAACTCTATACTGTACTGTATGTATATGATAACAAAGCTGAATAATAGTAATGTTAAATAACTAACTGCAAAAAAGCCCATCTTCCTGGTGTTTCACCCCTTTAAAGCCAAGTGACTGTTCTTGGATTGCTCCTTGTCCAGTTTTACTAACCAAAAATTAACATTAATTTGTTAATTGACATCATAAAAGGGAACGAACTTTTGTTAGTAAGACTGGTCTATGCTTACAACTCGCATTAATCGAATATTTGCTCGCACTAAGTGAAAAATGATATCACTTTTATAAGTCACACTAATCGAATATCGCATTATTCGAAACTCGCACTAATTGAGGCCTACCTGTACATCTCTGTCACTCTGTATTATATGGTGACATGTTTACTCATATTTTTTTGATTTCAGTCAAGAAAACATGCAATGTCAAATGATTTTATATTTAGATATGACATTAATACATATTATAATATACTAGAAAATAGAATCAAAAGAATAATTTTTTTTCTTAATACAGTCAAACCCCGATAAGAACTCGCATTAATTGAATATTTGCTCGCACTAAGTGAAAAATGATATCACTTTTATAAGTCACACTAATCGAATATCGCATTATTCGAAACTCGCACTAATTGAGGCCTACCTGTACATCTCTGTCACTCTGTATTATATGGTGACATGTTTACTCATATTTTTTTGATTTCAGTCAAGAAAACATGCAATGTCAAATGATTTTATATTTAGATATGACATTAATACATATTATAATATACTAGAAAATAGAATCAAAAGAATAATTTGTTTTCTTAATACAGTCAAACCCCGATAAGACATCATCATCTGTTTGGGGACTATTTTGGTGGCTAATTGGGGTTGGTGGTTTATCAAAAACAGGTGTAGTATAGAAATGAAAATGAATTTTGAATTTATTAAATTTAATAAATTCATACATTTAGATTTAGCATCCAAACTTAACATTTCTAAAAAACTGTATAATATACAGTTTTTTTAGAAACTGTATATTATTACAGTTTATTAAATTTAATAAATTCATACATTTAGATTTAGCATCCAAACTTAACATTTCTAAAAAAAACTGTATAATATACAGTTTTTTTTAGAAAAAAAAACTGTATATTATACAGTTTACTAAAAAAACTATGGTATGTATATTATACTGTAAATTAACTTTACAGTATAATATACATACCATATATATATATATACAGTATGATATATAAAACATGTCCATCTGCTGTTCTGATCCTCTACTTTGAATTCTCTATAAAACACAATGTACATAGCTTATTGTACAGTATCCTTATTTGCTCAGTAGACAATAAACAATGGAAATGATCTGTTTCTTAGGATCTTAAATTTTCTAGAACCTAGTTATAAACCAGGCTTAAAGAGAGAGAGATGATTAACTGTTAACTCCATCTCTCCCACCTGTTGATTACAAATGAATCCAGAAAGCTTTTAATACTGTATATACAGTACTGATGGACTTTAGGATGTAAGTCACCTTGCATCTCCCTGGTGAATTAATGAGGACAAATATAATACCAAAAGGAATATTTTTTTAGACGTTTCTACTTGCAGATGGCATCTTATTGGGGTTTGCCTATTACATTAACATAGGGAAGATCTGTTCTGCCAAATTTCTTGCCGGTCAGTGAGAATGGTGACTTAATGGGGATGTCTTATCAGGATTTGACTGTATCTAGGTAATTCTTGATTTGAATTTTCAAATCAATCTTTATGAATTCCCTGTTTTAAAAAAATTTTTCAAGAATCAAGTATCAAAAAAATCATAAATATGGCATTTCAAACAAATATAGTTATACAATACAGTATTACTGGATTAATAGCAGATAACAATTTGATTTATTTGATTTAGTAACAAATTTTCCTATTTGTTACTAAATCAGAATAATCAAAATAGTAAAATGGAAAAAGAACTTGGAAAAGGAAATAGCACTTTCTCTGGTCATCATAATTTTAGTGGATAATTATGAAAATAATTTTTTATTCCAAGATTATGTCTTAAGATAGTACAGTCAAACCGTGAAATATAGAACCCTGCATGGAATGAGCAATTTACTAAAGAAGGGGTGAGAAGGTTAAGAAAAGTTGACAATTACTACTGTAGTTAAACCGGTCTATTATGTGCTGTAAAATGTTCAGTAAATATCCTGTTGTTGTCATAAACCTCATGTTATACGTCAGCTGTGCTTTATGTTACAGTCAAAATAAATGTAAAAAAAAGATTTAATTAACAATCTTTAATATAAAGTTAAAGAAAGACGCATCAAAAGCATCGCATCGTATGAAAGTCAATCATTTTTTTCGTTTCTGATTCGGAGAATTGGTTTAATATAAAACTTGTTATCTTCTATGATCTGAAATTGTTTTTAAATGTATTTGCATATCTACAAAATAATACATACATATATTATGATGATGACGATGTTTACTGTCGGCCAATAAAAATTGTGGCGGCAAGTTATCAACAGGCTAATAGTCTAGAGTCATAAAACCTACCCTCAGTCTTGAAATAACCAAAAATATGTTAAGAAGGAAAAACTTGTTGGCCAATAAAAATTGTGGCGGCAAGTTATCAACAGGCTAATAGTCTAGAGTCATAAAACCTCCCCTCAGTCTTGAAATAACCAACAATATGTTAAGAAGGAAAACTTGTCTTTTGCAAAGCAAATCATTAGCGATGTATTGGATTATTTTGAAGAAGAGAAAAGGCATAAAAAAGTTTGTCAGTTTCGATAAAGTTGTGGAGCGAACAGCGAAGGCTACTGGACTGTCCTTATCTACTGTGAAAAGAGTGCATAAACAGAAGAGAAGAAATACAGAAAATGCAGAATTGTTTGTGTCACCTTCATATAGTTATACAATACAGTATTACTGGATTAATAGCAGATAACAATTTGATTTATTTGATAAATCAGAATAATCAAAATAGTAAAATGGAAAAAGAACTTGGAAAAGAAAATAGCACTTTCTCTGGTCATCATAGTTTTAGTGGATAATTATGAAAATAATTTTTTATTCCAAGATTATGTCTTAAGATAGTACAGTCAAACCGTGAAATATAGAACCCTGCATGGAATGAGCAATTTACTAAAGAAGGGGTGAGAAGGTTAAGAAAAGTTGACAATTACTACTATAGTTAAACCGGTCTATTATGTGCTGTAAAATGTTCAGTAAATATCCTGTTGTTGTCATAAACCTCATGTTATATGTCAGCTGTGTTTTATGTTACTGTCAAAATAAATGTAAAAAAAAGATTTAATTAACAATCTTTAATATAAAGTTAAAGAAAGACGCATCAAAAGCATCGCATCGTATGAAAGTCAATCATTTTTTTCGTTTCTGATTCGGAGAATTGGTTTAATATAAAACTTGTTATCTTCTATGATCTGAAATTGTTTTTAAATGTATTTGCATATCTACAAAATAATACATACATATATTATGATGATGACGATGTTTACTGTCGGCCAATAAAAATTGTGGCGGCAAGTTATCAACAGGCTAATAGTCTAGAGTCATAAAACCTACCCTCAGTCTTGAAATAACCAACAATATGTTAAGAAGGAAAAACTTGTCTTTTGCAAAGCAAATCATTAGCGATGTATCGGATTATTTTGAAGAAGAGAAAAGGCATAAAAAAAGTTTGTCAGTTTCGATAAAGTTGTGGAGCGAACAGCGAAGGCTACTGGACTGTCCTTATCTACTATGAAAAGAGTGCATAAACAGAAGAGAAGAAATACAGAAAATGCAGAATTGTTTGTGTCACCTTCAAAAAAGACCATCGTATAGTCCCAGAATACAATTTGACGATTTCGACAAGGCCTTGCTTAGACGGACAGTAAGAAAATTTTATTCTGAGAAAAAGGAAGTTCCTACTTTAAATAAACTAGTGAATGAACTTAGGGAAGAGATGGGATATGATGGGAAAAGAGAATTTTTAAGAAAAACACTGCTTTCAATGGGATTTCGGTTTAAAAAATGTAAATCGAATCGATGTATTTTAGTAGAAAAGTCTGAAATCGCTGCAGCCAGACGTCATTATTTGCGTGAATTACGCAAACATAGAGAAGACGGGAATCCTGTTATTTATTTGGATGAAACCTATATTCATTCCACCAGTGTCGTTGGAAAATGTTGGCAGTCAGAAAACGAAAAAGGCATACTATCTTCTTGCAGCAAAAGAAAGTGATACATCATAGTCCATGCAGGAGGTGAACTAGGATTTATTAAAAGAGCTGGTTTAGTATTTAAATCTGAAGGGAAAACAGACGATTATCATAGAGACATGAACAATGAAAATTTTATAAAATGGCTAAAGGAGAAATTAATACCGAACCTCCCACATAATTCAACAGTGGTAATGGATAACGCAGCATATCACAATACACAATGTTCTAAAATTCCAACATCATCTACAAAAAAGGAAGACATTATTCTTTGGCTGAAAAATAATAATATCGCTGTAAATGAAAATTATCTCAAAGCAGAATTATTGCAAATAGGAAAAAACAGTAGGCCCAAAAAAGAATTTATTGTTGATAAACTGCTCCATGACAATGGTCATAATGTTCTTCGTTTACCACCTTACCATCCAGAATTAAATTCTATTGAAATGATTTGGAAGCAAGTAAAAGATATAGTGAAAGAAAGAAATATGTTCATTTTAAGTGAAGAGCAGATTTTTAAACTGTGCCATGATGCTTTTAATAAAATCGGGTAAGAAAGATGGGCATCATGCTGCCAACATGTAATGGAATTAGAAAATAAATTTTGTGAAGATGACTGTTTAATTGAAGATCATATTGATGACTTGATTATTCACAGTTCAGGGTTTTTGTCTGATGATTCCGATGATTACAGTGAGACAACTGAAACGTTTGACGAAGTTGAATTGTAGTGTGATGAAGTTGACGTGTAGCAAGCAAGAAATGATTTTAAATTTGAGTTCATTCGAATTTAAAATCATTTCATGCTTGCTACAAATTTTATGTATTTTTTTTATCAATATGTTTAATAAACATTGTCATTATCATAATATTTATATGTATTATTTTGTAGATACGCAAATACATTCAGCTGACGTATAACATGAGATTTATGAAAGCAACAGGATATTTACTAAACATTTTACAGCACATAATAGACCAGTTTAACTACAGTAGTAATTGTCACCTTTTGTTAGCCTTCTCACCCCTTCTTTAGTAAATCGCTCATTCCATGCAGGGTTCTATATTTCGCGATTTGACTAAAATTCATCTGTATGAAAAGTTCATATACTCATCTGTCAATAACCAAGGAAAAAATTCGTTAACATTGTATGACAATCTTTTTATTATTATAATATAATATTTCTTACTATAAATATTGAATCAAAGTAAACAATAAGCCAAATAAGTAATATAAATCGTTTTATTCAAAAACGTTTTCGGCTATATCCATTAGTCTGCCTCAGTTACTGAGGTAGGCTAATGGATAGCCGAAAATGTTTTTGAATAAACGATTTATTTTACTTATTTGGCTTATTGTTTACTTTTTATTATTATAGTTTGATTTTAAAAGTTATGTTTTTCTTTCTTTAGATGAATAAGCTATTATTTAATCATAAACTAGTGTTTTGTTAGACTTAATATTATTTTGAACAAATTTATTTTTTGAAAATTGAATCTGTTTTTAACATTGTTTATGGGGAAATAAATTTCTATGTATAAGTGCCCTCCAAGAATGAATAATTTATTAAGCTGAAAACTACCTGTATTATATAATTCATGCTCTTACATATTTTAATCTATATCTTATAAAGATTTTTCAATATTGGATCTAGAAAAGTGTGTGAATTTTCTAGAATATTCTTCATTGAAATATTTATTAAAAAGTTCTCATTTGTGCATTTTTAATTTATTCATTCATTTCCAGGAACCACAACATAATCACATCTTTTCACACAATATGCAGATATTTTTTCATACATCAATAGCAGGACTAGAACATTCCAATATACAGTCATTCTAGCATTCTTTGATAGATTCTCATTTCTAGTATATTTTCAAAGCACATCCATAATTTTCAATCTAGCATTTGCTTTTTAAAAAACTTTAACATTAATGTGAGTCTTTCAACTACGACTATGAGAATTAAGTGTATTCATAATTGTTGTAATACACTGATTTTGATCAATTTATATTATATTACGACAGTTATTACGACATATAAAAACTTTGTATGTCATAATAACTAAAATTACTTTATTGATAACATTACTTAGCAATAGAGTAATTTCAACAGTTTATAATCATTATTGTAACACTATACAAGAGATCTCTCAAATTCTTCATGATATATGTGTTACATAATCATTATGATAAAATTAAAAATATTTTATATGCTGTTATATAGTAGTATATAATCAAAATAATAATATAATGCAATACATATATTTATAGTTTGCATTACAGTATGATAGTTAATATGATGATCTTGTTATTGAGAGTTAACTGTTCAATAATAATGTTGTTAATTCTTGTTACAGTAGTTTTGTAATCATCATTGTAATATTGCCATGGAAAATTGCACAATATACACAATATACGATATACTTAATTTTAAAAATGATTTTTAAAATATTTTGTATGTAAAAATTATTTACATAATGCCAAATTTATGTAAATCATATTTGCCTGAGTTGGGAAACTCTGTTAATATAAAATTACAATAATAATAATAGTACAATACATATTAAATTATAGTGATTTTTAAAATATTTTTTGTATCAAAATCTGCTATATAAAATTGAATTTATGCAAATTGAAAATGCCTATATATATGTATATATATTTTGTTGAATTTACTGAAGAACTTTTTACAATTTTGATCATAATTGATCTTAATGCTGTTTAATTTTTTAACTTTGATAGAAAACAATAATAATATGCTACCATATATACTCACATATAAGCTGATCTCACACTTTAAAAGTTAAAAAATGATAAAAATTAATGACTTGGCTTTAACCTACTGTTCTAATAGTTAAAAAATGTAAGAAATTTGTGACACACACACACTGTATTGCAATATACAGGAGCAGGGAATGTAAACTCTTAGCCTCCATTTTAATAGTAGAGTGAGTTTTATTATTGTTGTATAATATATTATATCAAAATATAAATAAAGCTTTTACCAATAGCTGTAATATTACAGCCTTTCAAATGAGAATAACAACTTTCATATATGTCATCCTCACCATGCCCATATCCTCATGAGAGGATGGGCTATACCCTGATCAAATGATACCATATATTCTTATCCCTATATACTACCAGCGTCCTCCAATCATTTTTTTTTTTTTCATATACATATTCATACTCTGAAATCCATACATCTGAGAATGTGTGGATTTGTTCTCTCTACACTTTCCTTGATCTCTCTTCCATATGCTATCCACTTGTGTTTTCCTTCTATATACATATCTAGCCATATATTTATTTCATCAATTGCTCTTCATTCATTCTACATGATCAAACTATCTCAAAATTGACTTATATATTTCATTAACCACACTTTTTTGTAGTTTAAGAACTTATTAACTCCATATTCTCCTCACATCTCTCCTCATTCATTCCATACTACTTTTTTACTTTGTCATTTAATATACAATTGTATTAAATCATTCCAGCAACACTTCTCAATTATCTTATTTCAAATGTACCCAAAAACTTTGTCTTTCACACAATATGCAGATATTTTTTCATACATCAACAGCAGGACTAGAACACTCTAATATATATATATAGCCATTCTAGCATTCTTTGATAGATTCTCATTTTAGTATATCTTCCAAGCACATCCATAACTTTCAATTTAGCATTTGCTTTTCTCAAAACTTTAACATTAATGTGATCCTTTTTCAAATATATTTTAAGTACAAAAACTCATTCACTTGCTCCAAATACACTGCATTAAGTTCAGTGGTCATATCTTGTACAGTCTTTATCATTCTCAAAAACAAGAACTTTTGTCTTTCTTGCATTTATTCTCATCTGCTTCTTTTCATATACCTGATTCAATTATGCAATGAGTGTCTTCAGATTTTGTTCATTCTGTGATGAGAACAATGTTTTCACCGTACAACAAATATGCTTTCTCATCATCCATAATATAATAATCAGTTTCAAACTGCATTAGCTAGGATTTTTGAATACAAAATTTGCAATATATATAAATTTATAAGTACAATATAAAGTGGAAGGATACTAAAATTATCCAAACCATTAACCCTAAGGAAAGTTGAATAATGGTATCTATTGCAATAGGTAGATTGTGCTAAATACAAAAACATGATAAATGACCAACTATCAGAAATTCTATTGCTTGCCTAGATTTACTTTATAAAATAATGTTTGATATTTTTTAAGCACAGGAAAATTTTAATATAAAAATATACAGTATATACATTTAATCCTGGTTTATTAAAATAAAGTATTCTTGAAAAATCCTCATAAATTGGAGATTAAATTGATATTGATTTAAATGGAAAAAATTATATGATCCTGAGCTCAAAAAAATGTTCATTTTTCACTGAAATACCATATAAATATATAAAAAAACAATCACAAAATAATTAATGTTGATTTTCATAATACATCTGAAAAAAGTAATTTTCTTAAAGCTAATTCATAATAAATAGGTTTGTAGATGATATTTTCTTTCTTCATCTCCATCATTTAATTTATTCTAAAATCCAGAAAAATCCAAAATATGAAAAATTCTTGGTCTTAAGAATTTCAGATTAAGAATACTCAACTGAATTGTGTTGGTATCAGCAATAAGAATAGAATTATTTAAGAACATTCTATTTTAATTGCTGATAGTGATGTGCTGAAAATGTTTATAAAAAAATATCTTGTATTTAGTACAGGTACTTCTCACTTAATGACCTACCTGTTTAATGACTGCTCAAACTTCTAAGTTTACAATTTTTTTTAATGGAAAATTTGGTTTTTGCCTGTGTGTCACTTATGACTTTTATTGCATATAATTCCCCACACTTGTAGTTCCAAAAATACTTTTTGCATAATTAAGATATAAATTTCTAAGTTAAAAAATTAAATTAATAAAAATAAAAAATAAAATTTTTAATTAAATAATTTTACTCAATATATAACATATACACAGATTTTTATATAAATATTGTTTTAAAATTTTGATCATATTTATATTTCTCCTATGAAATATATCTTAATTCTTTATGAAATTGAAAACTTTTTATGTAATCATCATTTATAAAATCATATTTTTTTTATGATCTTTTATTAAATATTTTTTTTACCAATTCTAAAATTTTTTTCATATTATTCCATATTGATTT